>JAQFZP010003438.1:0-10264 GCA_034695745.1 Geophilus truncorum | reverse complement strand
AAAGGAAGGAACAAGACGAAACAGTAGTTGCCTTTATTTTATTGCAGCAAGAGCAAGTGAGCAAGGGCAAGATGGTGTTGTGGTTACTGCTGGACTACTGGACTGTTTCCTGCACCGAATAAAATGGTAATTGAAGATTTCGAGTGGAATTTCAGCGCTTTAAGACAAGAATTAAGAAATGAACGACCGGAACGCGCCGGAATCTCGCGTTATGAGGCGGAAATTGACTATTAAAATCGTTGATACGTAATTAAGGTAAGTCATTTACAATTTAATTCCGTAATTAGGTAGAAAAATAACAAAATTTATCCAATTTGGAGTCAAATTTAAAGAATTATCGCGAATTTAAACCGAGCGTTCAAGGTCATCCGCAGCTCTGATGTAAATTTTATTTCCGCTCTTTGTAAAAAAATTCCTAGAAGTGTTTGTTTACATTAAACTTCGCCTTTCCTAATTAATTCATGTTGTTTACATAATTCATAATCCATATCCAAATGATAAACGACCCGATGTTAATAACTGCATTTCCCACCAGAGGGCACGCCGCGAAAAATGCAAATAAAGTTAAAGTTTGAGTATTTGAGGACGTAAAAAAACTTGTAGGATATAAAACAAGCTTTTACTACATCATTCCACTCCAACTTCCAATTCGGTGCTAATTAAATTCCAGATTTTGATATTTTTCGTTATTTCTCCGTTTTTTTTTCTTCGTATCACGTTTTTAACCCAGATAAACTTTTGTTTACAAATACAAAGTACGGTACGATAACCTTTAAAAAAGGCTTTTGATGACAATTTTTGTGTTTCTAGGGTTATTTCGAGACGTGAGCATTAAGTTTACTAAGTTAGGTCTAAGAACCTCCCCGAATTTCGAAGGTGGAATAAACTGCGCCATTCGCCTGTAACCGCCGCCGCGAGTTGGAAACGCCGTCAGTCAAAACACGACGTCGATCGACCGAAGGAAAGGAACTACAAAAAGCTTATTCGCACTACTTAAAAGGTAATCCATCCATTTAATTTGACTTTGAAAGTGTTTGCATAAGATAAGTAGAAAATGGTTATTTAATTTTTAATTTATCGGGTTTTATATATGAAATTTTAATTAGGACTGGTGACGAAATCGTGAATTATTTATTATGTAGAGTTAGATTAAATTAGAAAATCGATGGAAATTGAGGGAAAAAACCTGTTGAATGGTAATGTGGGAATAATTCAGTGTTTTTCCAGTGTTTTTGTGGATTTGTGTGTCATTTTTGATCGAGTTGAAGATTTGTTTCCCTTTTTTGTGAGAAATGGGGGAAAAAGCGTCGTGACATGACACGAGAAATGACTGAAAAGTTTTTTCTGTCACTTTGTTTCGCTTTTTCGATATGTTGAACTTTGAGCTGGCGGAATGTTATTTGTCAGGGTTTGATGCGGAAAGTAGAGAAGTCAAGTCGAAATGAGAGCACCGCGTGTCAAGTCGGATTTCACGCTCAAAAGCGCAACATTCATGCGGCTGCACTTTGGTTTTGTCTTTGCACTTTTACTACGAAATGAGATCATAAATAAAATGTTTATGTCTTTTCTGTTAAGATAACACTCCCACGCGAGAATCAGACGTTGTTATATCGTGAGTTACGACCGAGTTGAGAGTCAAGTGTAATAGAAAATAGTGGAGATATCAGGAAAAGTTAGAAATTAACATGGAATCTTTGCGAAACATTGAAAAAAGTTGAAAACATTGTTGCCGTAACGTTAGATATATAGGGAAAGGGTTAATAATTGGTTTAAGTGATAGGTAAACATTATAAAAATTATAAGAAATTCGTAAGCAGGTTAGGAAAATGTTGGAAGATGTTAAAAACATCAAAAAACAGTAAAAATTAGTAAAAATATTACAAAACATTTTAAAAATAACGTAAACTTTAGGGGGGAAAATCGATATTGCCTTCTCTGGAAATGTTGGGAGCTCTTGAATTTAACTTAAATATTGACCAAACATTGTAAAAACTGATGTGCAAAAAAAATATAAAAAAAAGTTGGTGAAATGTTGCCAAAACGTTAAAATTATTGTAAGCCCGTTAAAAATGTTACAAAATAACTAACTTTAACTTAACGATTTTTGTATTTTTCGCACGTTTTATTTGATTTTACTTTTAAAAACGACCACTACGTGGCCAGAATTAGATAAAAACCATAAATAATTGATGCGGGAAATTTGAAATACCGTAAATAGAGGTAAAAATCAATATACACACACAACAGTATGTTTCAAAATTGATTTTCTTTTTAAAATTCAAACAGAAAATTGAGTGGCATTGAGGTTTTTATTTTTATTTATCTTCACTTATTTATTTTTTATTTTGCTCAAATTGAGTCGAGTCTCGTTTTCAATCGCTAAGGAATTATCAATAATTCGATGAGAAACGTTTGTATGAACTGCAACGAGTTGTCATGGCAACCGCTTGATTCGCGATTCAATCTACTGGGTTTTATTCTCCAGTGGTCTGTAAGAGACCTGTAATTGAACCGGAAAAAAGGAATTTCACTATTTATTTAAAAAAAGTAAAAAAAAAAAAAAAAAAAAGTGATGACGTCATTGATTAAAGGCGAATTAAGCCTTTGAGTTTTAATGTGGAAAAATGTGCAAAATCGATAATTTGTGGTTAAAAGTCGAAAATTGAAAAAAATGTTGATTTTTGTAATTTTTCATTTCCCGACAGCCATTTTGAATTTTTTTAGAGGAAATGTCTCAAGATGTCGACGCCTGGTGCATTCAAATGGGCAATTCGGATGGAGATTGGCTCATTTCACAAACACTGACAATATTTTCTCAGTTTGAAGTGCGGAGAAAAGAAAAGAATAAAGATATAATGGTTATGGGTGGTGCGCCATCTGATGGTAATTATTAGAGCGGCGCCGAGTTAATCTTCATAATAGAAACATTTTAATTTGTCAGATTAGATTGGGCTTTAAAAGGTTAAATCAGTGACATTTAACAATATTAAGGTGTGGTTGGTTTTCCTTTTGAATATTTGATTAGAGGATGTTGAGCCAGACTAAACCGGAAGTAATCGCTTTATAGTAATTTAAAACCGTTTATTTGCAAAATAAATTTATAAATTCAAGGAAAAATTAAAATAAATTATTTTTGCATTTTTTAACTCAAAATTATCAAAGAACTAAAAAAAATTGCAAAATAAAACCGGAAGTAGATAATTTGAGTTTCTAATTTAAAAAACAAAAACAAGAATTAACTTATTTTTACATTATTTTGTTGAAAACTTACACTTTTCGTCGTATTTTATTAACGTAAAATTCTCGAAAACAAAACCGGAAATGGATAATTTATTTCAATTTTACATCATTTTTTGAGTGCATAATGTTAAAATTCTATTTAAAAACACTAAAAATCATTTAATTTTCAAGTTTTATTGAAAAAATCTTAATTCGTCAAACTTTAACCGGAGAATTCGACATTTGCAAGTGTCAGCTGCTGGTTGCCATGGATACGTAATTGTTAGGTGCACGCGCTCGTAACATTCGTGTCATTTGTCGACTACATCTCTTACTTAGCAAATGCTTTTCTTCTCTCTGGGGTGTTTTCGATCTTCAGTCATTTATCGGATTACTAACAACACCGCAACAACTGCACAGTCGACGATTATCAACTAACTGCAAAACTTCCATCATGTTTTCAGCCATCTTTTACTTTTATCGCCTTCTTCCCAAGTGGCCCATGGAAGACACCTCGGAAACGGACGTAAATCAATTCCGATCCCCGCTGTCTCGGGTCTCGATGTCCACCAGCCACAGGAAAAACAAGAACCCGAAAACACTCGCTTCGTTCGCCGCTGCCGCCGTCGCTACTTCGGTTCCGTTGATGAGACTTTGCGGTAAAAAACTAAAAAAAATTGAAAAAATTTGAAAAATTCAAAATTTTACATTTTTAATTTTTAGAATCTCTTCATGACCGAAGTGCCGATCAACTGCAGGTTAAAATAAATCGATACGTGAGTTATGATTTTGAGTTTTTGATTAAATTTGAAGTTATTTGGAATTTTATTTTGAATTCTTCAGTTGGAAAACGCGACGTCTGCCGGCACGAGTTGTCTGCTTTTGGTATCGGATGATGACAGTTTTTTCTCGTGCCAAGTAATTTAATTTAGGGTCTGTGCTGTGTGTTTTGTTATTTATTTTGTCAATTATTTTCTAGGTAATTGGAACGCATAGATTGAAAGATGAAATTAAGTTCGCAGTAAGTACAGCTCGCTAATTATGTGGGAAATTGCTTCGAAAAGCCACGGGTTTTCTCCAAAGCGGAATTAAATTCAAGATGAAAGCGAAAAAATTCCAGAAAATAAAACCGCAGCTTTAAAATCGACGGAATACCTCATAACCTCGTTACAACGAAACAACATTTTCAGTTATTCACGCTTCGTTGCAAAGAGGTTTGTCGGTTCCAGATGAAAAAGAGTAAACAACACGAGCACCGGGAGTTAGTAAAATTCTAATTCTAAAATACAAAAGAAAACAAAATTTATTTTCAAAATATTAAAAAAAAATAAAAGAAAAGAAAACAAAATTCAGTTTTCAAAATGGTAAATGCAAATTTTAATTTTTTTATTTTTTTTTGTGAAAATATTTTTTTCCTTTGCATTTTATGACAAAACAAACAATTTTTATTTTGTTTTATTATCTCTAGACTGACAGCACCTGTTTGAATGAGCTGCTAAAGGCAAAAACAAACAACTTCATTACCGAAACCAATTTTACGCAGGTATGAAAACACATCTTTATAAATAAAAAAAAAATGATACGAGGTCGTACGAGTGTTTGAGTTGCACTTAAATTGCACTACGATTGGTTTCTATGGTGAAAGATTAGCGTAACTGCTCTTCTTTTCACCTGTGCACAAAGCAAACATTTGCTTGCCATTTTCGCAATCCAATGACGTCAAAAAGAAACCGTTTTGGGTTTCGGTCGTCGTGGGAACGAAGAGTTGCATGAATAATAAAAGAAGAGAAATTAATTAAGTTGCCAGTGCGTCGTAAAGTGATAGTTTACTTCCGTTATCGATAATAGAGGCAGTTGGCGACTCTGAGCGAGAAGTTGGGAGGCGTTCGTATCAAGAATCTTTTAGCCGTGTCTATTTTGAGCTCAAATGAACCAGAGCGAACAGTCATAGTAGCGTGTCTCTTCAATAAGAAGCAAAATAAACGGTTTGTATTTGGGGAAAAAATAAAAAAATTCAAATTTAAAGAAGCAATAATAAAAAATTAAAATTGAAATTAAAAATAAATTTTAAGTAATGAATTTTTAAATTTTCTTGTGGAAAGTGAATGAGATTTTTTTTTTGTTTTTTTAAATTTGAAATTTTGAAATTTCTTTTTTTACCTTCGAAATTTTGCCTTTCGTGAACAATTTGAGATTTTATTTTGATTTTTTTTTTTAGTTTTTTCGATGTCGACGTTCGAGTCGTGATCGAATGTTTTCGCTACAGTCGAAGTATTTTGATAAACACATTAGCATTCGAAGAGGAACGGCGTCTTAAAATTCAATGCCAGGTTAGTCTTGGTTTAACGGAGAAACACAAATGAGTTGCAAATCCAATTCAGCCATAAGCAAAAAAGTCCTCAACACCTAATTCGCTGCTCACTCGAGTGTCTTCACTTCATTTTCCCTCTAGTTCGTGTTTATTCTTCTGGAAATCCCTCGAGTTTGCGCAATTTCTGCTTTACAACCATTATTTGTTGTCCTAACTTTTTGGGGGGAGAAAAATCGATATTTGCGTTAGATTCAATTTTATCTTTGTTTGTCCATAGTCGCTGTTAACTGTTGCGAAAAATCTCTTCAGGCATTTAGGTGAGATGTTATAAAATATTTTTTAACATAAAAATTGCGATTTAATTTTAATTTTCGATTATAGATGACGTTACTGTTTTGTTACAAGAAATTATGACCGAAGCGAGGCATTTAACGAAAGCAGAACGGTATTTTTTTTTTTTTTTTATATATATATGAAAAAAAATTTGTAAAATGTGAAATGTTAATTCCAGCTGTTCGTTATTCCTTCTGGACGAAGAACATCACGAGTTAGTGGCCAAAGTGTTCGACGGCCAGGTGCCCGAACATGCTCATGGACACGAGGTGCCATTTCAAAATTAAAAAAAAAAAAAAACGCGGGAAATTCAAATTTTTCAATTTTTCAAAATAGAACGGGACCCCAGAAATGCGCATGCCCGTCGGCCAAGGGATCGCCGGCCACGTTGCAATGACTGGTGAACTGCTCAACATTCACGACGCCTATTCCCATCCATTGTTCTACAGGGAAATGGACAGAGCAACTGGATTTAAAACAAGGTATTTAAAAAATAAATAAAAATTTATTTTTTAATAATTTTTTTTTTTATTTTTAGAAATATTTTATGTTTTCCGATTCGCGGCGAGAACGGTGAGTTGAATGGCGGGAGTCAAGGTCTTGTTTGTTTTGAAACGAATTTGTTTTGCAGGTGTTATCGGCATTGCGGAATTGTGCAACAAAGTGAACGGCTTATCTTTTACAACTTTTGATGAGGAAATTGCCATGGCATTTTCAGTGTACTGTGGCATCAGTATTATGCATGTACGATTCGGTGATGTTATCACATGGAGTTTTGTTGTTTTTAAACTTGTTGTTGTTGTTGTTTTTTTGTTTTTGTTTTTAAATTAAATGTTTGTTTTAGTCTCTTATGTGGAAGAAAGTTCGCGATGCACATAATAGAAGCAAATTGTCCAACGAATTGATGATGTACCACATGCAGGTGGGTGTGTAGTGTAGTAGTAATAATGGTGGTGGATTTAGGAACTAATTTTGAAAGGATTAAAAAAATGAGAAAAATTGTACTGTATATTTAATCCCACTGCCATTTTAACCGAAAATCAAAACAAAATGACATTCTCTTAATTTTTCGCCAGGTTTCACCAGAAGAAGTAAAATCGTTATCAGTGTCGAAGATTCCCCCACCGAACGAGCTGGACTCGGATCTGTGCCACTTCTCGTTCTTCCCGCGCAACTTGTCCGACCGCGACACGCCCTTGGTATGGGTTTTCGTCCATTGCGACTAACCAACGCTGACTCTCCTTGGTCCACAGGTGGTGATGAGCTTGGCCCAAGACCTCGGCTTTCTCAATCGGTGGAGGATTCGACACGACACTTTTGCCAGGTTATCATGCAATTAGGTGTGTGAAGCGGTGGTTCGGCGTTTGGACGTGAACATCTGAAAGTTGTTTCTTTACAGGTTCGTGCTGATGGTGAAAAAAGGATACCGCGATCCGCCGTACCACAACTGGCTGCACGCTTTCTCCGTGGCGCATTTCAGCTACCTCGCCATCAAGGAATTCCGTCTAGTGAAAAAACGATACTTAACGTAATTTTACAATTTTGAAATTTTACAATTTTGAAATATTTTTTTATTAAAGATTTAATTTTTTTTTTTTTTTTTTTTAAAGATCTTTGGAGTGTCTGGCGTTGTTTATCGCGTGTTTGTGCCATGATTTGGATCATAGAGGGACAACGAGTTCGTTTCAAGTCGAATCTGTAAGATTTTATGTGAAGTGGAAATGAGAAAATTGAAATTTATTTTTAAATCTTTGATGATGTAAATTTTTATTTGAAATTATTTATTTTTAAACGTTAGCACTCGGTTTTAGCTGCACTGTACAGTTCGGAAGGATCCGTCATGGAGGTAAACTCGAGGATTTACGTCAAATTAAACCTAAATTCACCATGTAAAATTCCAGAGACACCATTTTGCTCAAGCTATGTGCATTCTAAACACTGAAGGCTGCAACGTGTTCGAAAACCTGTCCAGAAAAGTAAAAAAAAGATATTTATAATTCATGACGAAATGAGTAACAAGTAATTATTTTCATTTTTTTTTTTTTTAAGGATTATACGAAGATCTTGGATCTAATTCGTGATCTCATATTGGCCACCGACTTGGCGCACCATTTGCGGGCGCTGAAGGATCTAGAAGAAATGGCCGACTGTTAGTAAAACAAAAATAACATTAAAATAAAAATCTAATTTAATTTAATTTAATTTATCTTTGAAGCTGGTTTCGATGAAAATAATATTCATCACCATCAACTATTGATGTGTTTACTGGTCACAGCGAGCGATTTGTCGGATCAAACGAAAGATTTCCGATCCGCAAAAAAAATAGCGGTAAAAATTTTATTTTTTAATAATTATAAAAAAATGAAATATTTAAAAATAATTTATTTTCTATAGGAATTGGTATATAGAGAATTTTTCTCACAAGGAGATTTAGAAAAAGCGATGGGTCACAAACCGAGTCAAATGATGGACCGGGAAAAGGCGTCTATCCCGGAACTTCAAATAAGTTTCATTTCTCACATAGCCTTACCCGTGTATCAGTAAGTCATAAATTCACTCAAATTTTCGTAAAATTTTTAAATTTTTTGTTTAGAATTTTGGCCAAAATATTCCCGGCCGCCCAGATGACGGTGGACGCAGTCCACAGCAACTTGGAGTACTGGAACCGGCTGTCGGATTTATACAAACGCAGAGACAGAAGCACGATTCGCTCGTCGTTGGACATTTTCGACGACGCCGAGTTAGAAAGAGAGGTTTTTGCAGGGGCAAATAGCAGCGACTGAATTTGACGCCCCATTTTTTTCCAGTTTTTATCCAATTTTTCGTTGCTCTCAGTCGAAAAGATCCTCACGCCTTAACATTACCTATAAAAAAATATCAAAACATATTTTATAAACTCGATCAACATAGAAATTAACCACAATTTTTAAAAAATCTAGATTTCAGTGTTTTAAATTTAAAAAAAAAAAAAAAAGAAGAATAATCCCTACCGTCGATTTCTAGAACTGTATACGATAATAACTAAGTCATAAATGTGTAAATAGCCGAAATCCTCGCTGAAGTTCAACTTTCAACTTATTTATTGCATTTATCGATTTTTCTTGATAGTTTTCAGCAATAATTCTTTCTTAGCCTTTCGTTTCCTTCTTTATTCTCAAAGAATGGATTTGAAATCATCGAAACTTAGTTTAATAAGAAAATAAATATTTAAAAACACAAAAACACTTTATTCTCTGCTTTCAAAAAAACTAAGCATTTTATTATGCGAAGCATTTTCTTTGTAATCAGCAAGGCATTACTTGGTAAGTACAACATTCATTCAATTTTCTTTTTTCTTTTTTAAATAAAATATTAATTGCATTAAAATGTACACAGAGATCAACATTCAGAGTTTTTGAATGTTAATTTTCAGGTTTATACAAATTTTCCTGATTTTTTTTTTATCTTTTTTAACTGGTTGGAAATTCAGTGGTCTTCTGATCGAATTTACTTTTGTTGTTTTTCACCATGTAGATAAAATAGTTGAGATTTTTGCTCTCGTCCACTTGGATTGATTTGAAATGCCGCATTAGAGTCTAAAAAATAAAATTTAAATTAGAAATTTTTTTTTCAGAATTAGTAAATTTATTTGTACATCAGCAAGTTGAGCCTTGTTAAGTCCGGGTCTCGTTTGCACTTTGTAATGTCGTTTATAGCGTCGTAAAGTGTTCACTTGCAGTTGAAATAAATCAACCTTAGAAAAAAAAAAATACAAAATTTCACAATTTTTCTTCAGTTAAAAAAAAAAAAAAAAAAAAAAAAAATACTTCTGGCATGTCCACGTCCTGGTCATTCGACCCCGTATCGTCATCACTATCTTTCCGTTTACGCTTCGTTCGTACGCTTTGAATGACGCTTTTATGATGGTCGCAAATATAAATATGTCGGGCCTTTAAAAAACATTTTTTTTAAATAAATAAATAAATAAAATAAATAAGGAAAATCTTCACTAACTCACGTTTTGATCGATGTTTAATTTGAGTTTCCTCTGCGCAACGGTTTTCTGAATTCGTTTGCTGTAACTCGCGTTTCCAGCGGGTCGAGTACATCGTTCGCGTTCTTCGACCAAACAGCAAATCTGATCGTGACTGCCGCGACTGTCATCCTCCGTCGTGAATCCGTTCACGCTCATCTTTTCTCACTTATAGAATATCAAAACCATAAAATCACTACGAAATCCACTTGAATCACGCACAAAACGAGCAAAACGCCATATTTAGGTGTATTTACAACGGGGGAACGTAAACAAGTATTTTCCTTTTAGATTTTAGTTGTATTTAGTACGAAAATGACGCCGGATTTGTTTACCTTTAGTTGACGTCCGAGTTGCACGGATTTTAATTCGATCGTGAGATTTGCTTC
>JAQFZP010003437.1:0-10264 GCA_034695745.1 Geophilus truncorum | reverse complement strand
TATTTAAAAGTTCAAAAGTTATTACAGTGCAACATGTAATCAAAATAATTCAAAAGCTGCATGAAAGCCTACAATAGGCACTGCGGTTTTTCGTAACGATAAAATTTGTTACGAAATTTGCTATTTTGACGAAAATTTTTAAATATATCGTTTGGTTTGCCTCTACCAAAAACAATAAAAAAAAAAAAATTTTTATTTTATTTTTATCGTTAAATTAATTGTGCGCATGCCCAAATGTCATGACACGGACCCTGACCACTCCCCTTCACTTCATTCTACGTTACAAGTGCGCGAAAAGTAGGCAACTTGAATTATAAATGTCGTTATGGCATTGCTAGAACAAATGACAAATAAATTCAGAGAGATACTGTAATAGAAAAACAGAGAATATATAATAAAGTTATAGCCCTTGCAAAATTTTTGCCCCTTAAAATCCTATGAGACCTTTATGGTTAGGCTGCCTGCTACAGCCCAAAGGGGAATTCAAAATTTTTGTGTATCTTGTACAATGATCTACTTTCAGTATTTTCCCTAGAAGAGGTAACACAACAGGGGTCAAGCAAGAAAAAAATGTTCTGATTGGTTAAATATATCCCCTCTGTTGATAGCAACAAACATTACTTCCAGTTTTGGCTAACAGTGCTTCAGCTCCAGTGCAGTGAAAATGTATAAATATATTTACTATGACTGGTAATGCACGGATATTTTCGCGACCCGGTAATGAAAGGGTTAAAACCCTTAATTTTACCAGTTTAGATTTACATTTACAAAACTACACACTTAGAAATAGTAAGTACGGTAATCCGTAATAAGTACGGTAATCCATAAATACTAATTTTCAGCTCCTTTGACAAACATAAACATTCATATACAGTAGTTTCACTTTGTCGTAAATTTACTAGTTGTGCACAAGAAGTACCATATAATAGTATTGCTATGACTCCACTAAGTTAAAGTTCTGGAACCTAACGTCATGCTAGTTAACCCCTAAAGTACCAGCTAGTGGATAAACATCCACACAATTTTTTGGACAGCCATAAAAAATAGAAAACATTTTTTTTTAAATCTCAAATTTTGGGAGTTTGACTCTTTTGTAATAAACTACTCATTTTTGTAATTTTTATACTAATAAATTATTTACTTATGAAATTATTAGCAATTAATGATTGCTGCCCCTGAAAATTTAGTATTGAGGGTAGAGTGGCTTCACCTAAAAGACCAATTAAAATGGGTTTAAAAGGGGTTTAAAAGGGGGACTCTTCTGTGTTACTAATGCATGACATAGTGAATGTTTATCCACTATCTTGGGGTTTTACGTTGGATTTTTTCGTTGGTACTTTAAGGGTTAATGTTTACCATGAAAACATTAACTAGTATGACGTTATGTTCCAGAACTTAAACTTAATAGTGGAGTCATAGCATCAAACACACCAAACAGATAATGCAATTTCACAAAAGTAACACCTGTTTTTCCTAACAAAGAAATACATTTAATAAATCAAGTCATTGCAGCAGATTGAAACTATAACGTTCAATTGCAGCTGAAAGGTTATAAAGTTGAATTGCAGCGGAAACGCTAAAAATGGCTTGTTTCATCGAACCGGCCGTTAACGTTCAAGGGTTACATTTAACCTATGGATATGAATTTTTTAAATCGAAAACAGAAGTACTTAAAGGAATTCATATGCGCGTGGATTCAGGAACCATGTAAGCAAAATTACACACATAAAAGTATATTTTTTAAGACTAGAAACATATTTTAAGATACGGATTACTCGGTCCAAGTGGATGTGGTAAAACTAGTTTACTCAGATGCATAGTTGGCAGATTACAACCAAATGAAGGAATTATCGATGTCTACGGCAATGTACCTGGTACTCCGAAAAGCCGAATACCAGGATCGGGCGTTGGATATATGCCACAGGTAACTGAATCAACAAGTGCACCTTTAAAAACTAACATTAACGTTCATTTTTTAAAGAGATAATTTTTATCTAAGTTATTTTTGAACATGTTATTTTTGTAAACCTAAGGTAATTGTAGCATTGCCTCTTAACGTGCCATAATTGTAATTGATAAACGTGATCTACTCTGCTATTCTTTACTACAATTTCATAATTTAAGAAAAATATTTCTGATTAAATAACAATTTTTTTAATCAACCTAATTGCAAAAAATAAAGCAAGTACTATAGGCTCGACCTCGTTATAATGAACTCTATAAAAAAATGAAATATAGTTCGTTACAGCAAGGGTTCTTTATTTTGAAATTTCATTATAACGAATTAATTCGTTTCAACGAACATTCATGCTGATATTGAGCACATGATATTGAGTGTTAAGTGGCATTATTGTCGATAATAATCAAGGAAGAATTATCCGTTTCTTGCAATATTACACCTTGCTGAAAACATCTGTAGATAATTTTTAAGTTTTTCAAAAGTGTACAGATTACCTGCAGATTTTGATAAAAATTTACATATAAACTGCAAAAGTGTGCCGATATCGTGTAGTTAATTTGCACTACAGTCAACTACCTCATAACCGGCCAAACTGATATCCGGCCACTCCTTTTATCCGGCCAAAAGTCTCGGCCGCTTTTAATGTCTCCCTACACTAAATAATCTCTCATATCTGGCCACTTTTCCCAGTCTCGCCCTAAGTCCGGATATGAGGGAGTTGACTGTATATACTAATCTGTATATACCGATATTATGTGGATTTTTTTTTGCAATTAATCTGCAGATATTTTCAGCAGCTTAGGTAACATTGCAAAATGGTGGCCATTTTCGTCATTTTTATGCAGAAATTTTTAGCAGAAAATTTTGTTACGTCCAGGGAAATGTACACTTCCGATTAAAAATATAGTTTACAATAGTGAAAATTCTTTAAACCGGAATTTGTTATAATGAAATTTTGTTAATTCTTCTTTATGCGAGTGTGTGAAGCTGCTACTTTTTAACAGAACCAACAATTTACTATTGTTTCCAGCCTTCAACTCTGATCAAACAGATAATTTTACATCGCATTGTCTATTGTCTTTAGTGCAAACTTATCACATTATAACAGACTTCATTTCAACTTCTCACAGTACCGGATCAACTATCTACTATTACATTTAACCTTTACAAAATTATTTAATTTTTTATTTATTTGTTTTATTTATTATTTAATTGTCAGTTTCTTCATCATTTCAAATCCTCACAATTTTTTAACAAGGTTGAGTGTAGGATAACCACCCAAATCAAAAATAAAATTCATTACACCGTACGTTATCGGGAGGGGATAGGGAAAAACGTAATTTACGAACGCTCCCTAATTAAAATTTTGAACCCTAGCAGCAACAGCGCCAGTCAAATTCGCTAATACAGTCAACTCTCTTACACCCCTTTTATCCGACTAAAAGTTCCAAACCGTTTCAATGTCGTACTGTACTAACTACTCTCTTTTATCCGGCCACCTCCTATACCCGGCCACTTTTGCCGAACTCCGCCTATGTCCGGATATAAGAGAATTGACTGTATCATTATATGATTTTAGTTTCAATCTTTATGTTCGTTTTTGTTATGTGTAAGATCAAAGTAGCCACTAACAACCTTTAAAACTATTTCTTCTCTCAGACAATAAACTTTGTATTTTCTTTTACTTCCAAGGAATTAGCTTTGTATGAAGATTTATCAATATGGGAAGTTTTATATTACTTTGGATCATTACACCGAATGTCTACATTCGACATATATATAAGAGTTTCTTTCCTCCTCCAATTTCTGAACTTGCCTCCTTACAGCAGAGTGATTCATACTCTCAGGTAATTTAAATCTAACTTTACAAATAAAAATATGTGCTGATTTACACTTTGTCCAGTGGAGGTCAAAAGCGAAGAGTTTCTTTCGCAGTGGCTTTACTTCACAAACCTCCATTGCTCATTTTGGATGAACCAACAGTCGGAGTTGACCCAACCTTAAGAGAAAAGTAAGTCAAATAAGATTTTCAAGTATTCCACAAATGAAATAATATTTTACAGCATCTGGGAATATTTAATAAACATAAGCACTGTAGAACATGTGACCATAATCATCACTACCCACTACATCGAAGAAGCCCGTCAAGCCAACAAAGTTAGTACAGTAACAAATTGTGGTTTTGCAAAATGTCTGTTTTTTCATGCGTCTCAAATTAGAACAAGAAATATTAAGACACATTTTTGATCATAATTTGTGATTTTTTTTTAACATAAACTAACTATTACAAAGTACCAGTATATTTTAAAATTAATCTTACTTTTTGTTGTTTTCTTTGCTAGGTAGGGTTGATTAGAAATGGGCGAATGCTAGTCGAAGACAGTCCAAAAGCTCTTTTAAATCGCTTCAGCTTGACGAATCTTGAAGATGTTTACTTCCAGCTGTGCCTAGAAGATGATATTTCAAATGTAAATTTTCACTCAAAGTATTGCATTGTAATTAATAATTTGTTGTTTCTGGATCAGAGTAAAAATTCAAACGGAACTCGAGAAGAAGTGGTTTTAGAAACGAAAACTGAATGTAGTTTACCATTAAAACGAAATTCAAAGTCCCAACCCAGCAAACAAAAGAAGAATTGTAGTCAGTTCTTCCGACCTCAAAGTTTTCGGCGAATCTTTGCAATAACCAACAAAAATTTCAGACAAATGAAAAGAAATTACATGTAAATATCATTTTACAGTAAAAATCCTGAAAGCAAAGCACTGTAGAATGAAATGAAAGTCACATATTTAATTTTTGATTCACTTTTCAAATTATACTATAGTATTGCACGATACATCTATAACGTTTTACAGTAACGACCCACTTTTTAAGAACAAAAAACTTAAGCGACCAACCTACTGTAGGCAAGTCACGAGAAATGTTGCCGAGTTACATCAACTCTCAATAGGCGGAGGCACTGGCATGGGAAAATTCATTACGAAAAGCGGAAATACTTACTGATCAACGTTTGCTTAACGTTAATAGTACGTTGTACACATTGATCAACTCTTTTTTCTTTCCCGTAATGAATTGCCTACAGTGTCAGTGTCGCTGCCTACTGAGAGTTGGTAAAATTATAATTTCTTTATAATTTGTTATTCTTATTTTATGAAAAACTCACTCATTTTAAATACTATGGATAGTTTGATGGCAACACTGAACTATATAATTTGACTAATTACAATATATTTTTACATCAAAAAGTTTCGCAACCCACTTGAAATCAGCTCGTGACTCATTTCTTTGAGAAACACTGCTGTAGATGCGTTTAATTAAAAATAACGACTTAACTTTCATTTTTTAAAAGATACTTAAGAAAAAGTGATTTTTGTTTAAACTTTCACATTAGCGACCTAAATTTCGTCACAAAATAGAAATACTTGAACAGATAAAAAAGTGACTTTCGACTTTAATTCAGAATGCACATATTGTCTCACGAATGTACATGCACTTACTGTTAGATTAGACAGATCATCTTAATCATATAACTTATATATTTTTTTGTAATTGATTTTAAAATGACAGATTACTTCTTTTCCAATTCCTACTTCCTGCCATTCAGGTAATTGCATTCTCCTCAGGAATTGGAAATACCCCTCATCACATCCCAGTAGCCGTATGTAATGAGGATACACATCTGGGCATCAAATATCTGAGAAAATTGGACAACTACTCCATTACTCAAGTATTTGCACTGATGTTAACAATTTCCACAATCTGAGTGTAGATACTAGCTTCACAGTTTGAGTGTAGTAGAATTATTAAATTCTAACTATTTTAATGTTAAAATCGCACTTTTCCGAGTCTCAAACAACCTGCTCCTTACTGAAGCTGATCAAAATTGGTGTGGTCACATCCATTTTGCAGCAGCTCCAGAGGATGAGGGACACCTAGAATAGCGCAGGGGCTCTTTTTCTGCTGTCCAGCAAGTTGAGGACTGCTTAATTTCTCGCTGCACTTACAGTTTCGTTAGGATGTGAGTAGGTTTCATTGCCTATCACATTAAATTCCAGGGCTTCACTAAGAGATAATGTTTTCATGGAAAACTAGTATGACTTAATGTTCCACCAAAAATTTAATATCATTAAAATTTCCCTCAAAATCACTAATAATCTTAACCACTTGGCCTTTTCTTGACCACTGCACATTAAAGAGAAGCAGCAGATTGAACTTTAGGTTTAACCCTAAAATTTCACCACACTCTTACTAGTTAGAATCGTTAGTGAATTGAGCCCAATTTGTCAATATTAGATCTTTATAACATTTCGAGTTTGAAAGTTTAAAATATGTTTTCAAACTTCTCATTTTAGCTACCAGTTGATTCTTATGCAGATGGTGTAAATCTCGTCATGAATGGTGAAGCTGCTGCTGCAATTCATATATGGAAAGATTTCTCTAGTGCAGTCTTTTACAGGTAATGTTTAACAATTAAAATTTTGAAAACATGCACTGAAATGATTTTATTTGTAGGTTGCTATCAAAAACTGCAACGCAGCAAGACATAAGAACGGCAAGTATTCATATCAGACAAGACAATTCTAAACCACGCATATCACTCCACATACTTGAAGAATTTTACAAAGCATTGTCTGCTCTAACAGAAGAGGAATATAGCAATATGAAAAAAAATCCACAATTTGTTTTAGGCCTTATAAAGGTAAAATTTAAAAAAAAAAAATTAAGTTTTCTTACATCAAAATCTTCTTCATAATCCTCAGGCTGGTAAACCAATTTATGGCATTCCCAACAGAAATAATTTCAGAGATTACATGGGATCAGGAATATTAATATCACTCATTTATATATCTACAGTTGGCTTGACTTCTATTGTATTTATTATTGAGAAAAAGCAAGGATTATTTGAAAGAACTTCTTTGTCAGGTATTACAATTTGATATGGAAATTTGTGTTAATTACAGTCTTTGTACAATGGATGTTTGTAGGTGCAACTGCATTAGAAATTGCTTGTGGTTATATTCTGACACAAATAATTGTGATGGTCATCCAAGTTTTTATAGTTCTTACAATTGCAATTAAAGGATATGATATACATAATGAAGGCAACATATTTGTAGTTGGATCTCTTGCAATTCTACAGGGACTGTGTGGATTGTCAATGGGTAAGATATTGAAAATTTGCAACTACAGTATGTTTTTTAAAAGTTTTTTTATCCATTATTACACACTTTAAAAAAAGCAAGTGTTAATAGTTTGTTGTGATAAAAACACAATCAGCACATGTACCATAAAAATTGAACGCATCTACACTCCGTCTCACTCCAACTAAAATCAGAATCAAAGTTGCCGATTGATTGGGGGAAAATTCAACATCACGATTGGTCTAGCAATTAATCTTGTATTAATCCTTGATGCATTTACAAAGTTACGCGATTAGTATCTAGACCAATCGTGAGGTTGAATTTGCCCCCAATCAATTGGCAACTTTGATTCTGATTTTAGTTGGAGTGAGACGGAGTATACGTAATTACATGTTGCGTCTAAGTTTTCATTATTATGTTTGGTATAACACGGAAAAGGCGATTGCACTTTTGTAACTTTTGGATTTACTGGTTTAGGTGGCTGCGAACAAATGTCATTAATGATAACTAAATCTTCTTGCAAATCCAAATCCAAATCATTTTCAGGTGTGCCTACAATTTCTTCTGGTGAAAGATCGTCATTGACATCATCCAACATCAGATCAATGCAATTGTTGGTACCAGAACAGTTTAGTTCATCATTTAAGCATGGCATTCTAAACTGCTTAAGTAATTGCAATGCATCTACTTTTGACTTCTCAATTATTTGGAACATTTCGTGAAGCGTTGGTAAATTTGATGATGATGGATCTTCACCAATACATTTCATGTGTTTCTTCTTTGAAGCATATGTAGACTGGTGTGAAATGTATTGAAATTTTCACCCGCCGTCTGCATCCTGCCAAAGAACATGGCTCGCTCGTACACGATGTTGGTCTTCCCCATAAAATGTGTTCTGAAGGCCTGGGTGACATCCTCGAACGTTCGTTTTGTTTTCGTCGGGAGTTTAAACGAGTTGAAAATGTCCTGGGCCTCATCACCCATGTGATATAACAACGAAGCTACTTGCTAACACGCATTTCCTTCATGTATTTTCTTAGAGTATTAACCCCAACAACTTGCTTTCCAAATTTTAATCCAGTTAGTGGCTTTCTGTAGAATGGGCCTTCGGGAATAAGCTTCAAATATTTTTTCAAAATAGAAACAAAACATCTTGAGTTGTTCGGCTGTCCGTAGTGCTTAATGTTTTTAAAATTCGGTTTCGAAAAAAATTCGCCAGAGTTGTTTTTACTTGTTCCACCATGGAATTCAACAAAATCACCCACTTGATCCGATCCAAAGATAAATTGACTTGTCGTTAAATGGTGGTGTTCATCTCCAGCTCTCAGGGCAAACAACAAGTTTGCATAAAAATAAATGCAATAAGACAAATTTTGAGCATTATTAACCGAAAAAACTTTTTTCCATGGCAGATTTTCATCTTCAATCGAAACTGGTTGAGCCTTTTTAGTGATCAAACCAACTTGCCTAAAGAGAGAAAAAACAAAATTGATAATTTTTAAAATTAAAAAGCGACATAGTTATGCATGTAAATCTTCTTCGGAAATTGAAGACAGGATCAATAGGCCTTGATTTCTTCGCAACCCATGAGTCCCACACTTTTATGCACCATGGGAACTTTGCCTAGTTTTTGCTAGTGTAGCTGCTTCTATTAGGGCTTCTAAATCTTGGTCAGACACGTCCTGATGTCTTTGCTGGTCATTATCATCATCATCGCTATTATCTTAAGAAAAAAACTGATCTAAATCGAAGTTTAAATCGAAATTTGCTTATATTCGACAAAAATGGCGGTTATGTTTATTCGGAACAATGTCGGTCACTAACTATTACATATTTTACCTGTCTAATGTGTTTAAACCCATAATTTTTGCTACAAGACTTTTTGGATATTTCTTTAATCTGCACTTGCAAATTTCACCAAAGAGAGAACTTGTCAGTCGACCTTTCCTTATACTTTTCCACAGTTCAGATTCTGCCTGCAATGTTCTTACAGATGTCAGTTTGAGCAAACGATTCTCTGGAATTCGTATTCTCTCAATAAATGCATCAACTTCAAAAGGATCTAAATTTTCACTGTTGTTTGGTATATCTGAAAAATTATATTTTTAAACAAATACATAAGTATGATAACAAATTAAACAAGCATTTACCTGTGGGAAGATTCTTACCAAGGTATGGTCGCATCATGTTGCAGCATAAGGGGAAAGCCTCATCTGCTACAATTACGTATGGCAATACTTTATTAGAGTTGAGCAAACATGATTCTTCTGGAAAAGGGGGTTATTCAAGTGTTGTCCTATTCTTGATGCAGATAAAACACCACCATCGCTCCGACTTCCAGCACTACCAATGTCAACCATAATGAATCTCTAGTTTGCTTCACAACTGCAAGTAGAACAATACTAAATGTCCCCTTATAATTATAATACATAGATCCAGAATTTCCAGAACAGTCCATAACAACATGTTTTCCATCTGTTGCGCCCAAACAATGAGGAAAATTCCAAACATTTTCAAAATCTGAAGAAATGGTTAACCATTCTGTGATGCTTGCAGGTTTCTTAAGGTACACAGGTGCTAGTGCTTCTCAAATTCTATCACATGTCTCATGAATAATTTCGCAAACTGTTGATCGAGCAACTCGATAACTGAATGCCATGGTGATTTGCATGTCACCACTTGCTAAGTACCTAATAAACATAAATTTTCTATTTTCTATTTTTTAACAAGTAATTAAATATTATTATGCCTTAAAGTTATGGCAAGCCTTTCTTCTGCAGATATTGTCTTGTGAAATATGGTATCCTGTTTTCTTATTTTGTTTCTGACCAGATTCAAAAAAAATTTAAACTGAAGTGGTGTCATTCGGAAATATCTAATAAAAAAATTAGGTGTTAATTGGTTTGTATGGCACATTAAAATTAAATCTTATTACTTGAAATAATATGCATGTTTAGGCGCGAAATGAAGACGATTTCTAGGAGATAACACGAGTTTAATCCAACCTCTTTTCACTGCTTTACATCGCTACATCTACACATCGATCACACTCTTGAGGCCTAACATTCCGAACAACTCATAAACCAAAACTGTAACTTAGCAACTAAACAATAATAAAACATTAACTCTAACAATCATAAACTCTCTTTAACTCTAACAATCA
>JAQFZP010003436.1:0-10265 GCA_034695745.1 Geophilus truncorum | reverse complement strand
AAGAATGCAATTTGATATAAATTCACATTCATTTATTTAGTAATTTTTTACAGAAAGTCTATCTGTATTTTATTAAATTTTCAATTTTCAAATTAAAATCAAACATTTCAAATTGTTGCAAATAATCTTTTCTACCATTTTTTTCCATTAGCCACCTGATGAAATGGAACGGATGGAATGCTCTTAAAGTTTATTTTATAAATGTCAATCAATCTACTCATTGTACTACAAACTAGACTTTTGTACAAAATGTTTACGGATGCAACTAATGTACTTTATTTGGCTTTTTTAATCTCTGTATTGGATGAGTTTCAGAGAATTAATTTGCTTTTTCAGCAGATAAATGGAGATGTTTTTTATTTGCTAAGTAATTTGAAAGAATTTGGCATATCCCTATTAGATCGAATTGTGTTGCAAACCTGTTTCTCTACATGGCATAAAAATTAATTTTAATAATGAGTCCATTTACAAAAGCATTGATAACATAAATTTAAGAATTTCTTTTAAAAATTTGGAAAAGGAACATTTGAAATCTGGTTTAGCCCAGCAATCAGCGATGATGATGATTCCATACCTCAATATGTACCTACACAACACACAGAACCCCTTAATAATTCCCAAATTAGCCCTCAGATAAAAACCTCGGGCAACAGCATTTGAGAACTACTGTTCCTAAAGTAGAACAAAAAATCGAGGTCGTCAAATGTCAGATGCGATGATGCAGATTCATGAAGACCGCAAACGTGAAATGGAAGCAGAAAAATTACGTGAAAACAATTCAAAATTGCTCGCAATTGATCTTGAACGCGATAAATAGAATTGGGACAAAGAAGATAGCAATAAAAAGAGACAACATGAAATGCAAATGTTGGAAATGAAACTCAACAAAGAAAAGGAAATTATTGAATTAAAAGGAAAACAAGAAGCAGAAATATTAGACTTGAAAATTAAAGAATCAATAAAATAAAATGTTCCAATTTCATGTATTTATTTTAATTTATTTATATATTGTGCAAATAATTCATCAATACATCTCTCCTCTTAACACCTTCTGCTTTATCTTGCTTTTCAGTTTCTGTTGTGGCATTTATTGGCATCTCACTTTCTAGTAAGCAGTTTTCAGCAAAGGTAGTGATACTGTTGGATTGTTCCCAGTTGTCATTCAACCACAAATTATGAAGAATTATGCAAGACCAAACCCATTCCCATGCTTATTGATTAGTTTTAGGGTTGTCCTGCCTGATTTGAACGCTTAATCCAGTTAGACTCCTAAACCGGCTTTTAAGTTAACCAAATGCATGCTCAACGACAATGCGATTTCCACAATGTGTACATTGATATTTGGCATGTGAATCACGTGATTGGCCCAAAACAAATTAGCAACTTTTGAATTTTATGTTTGACGCTTTAATTCTTTAAATGAATTAACAATTTTATGTGATATTTAACAAACCTTTATTACTACGACCCATAGACTTGCTGGTGGACACAACAATTTCTGTCACGTTAGCAATTATTTTTTACATAATTTCTAAAGGAGGGTTAGAAAATCAATTGCATCAACATTACTGTCCAACCAGTTTAGTAGACCGTAAAGATATAAATGGCGGAGTAATTAAAGAAAATTGGCGAGTTTTAGGTCAAGATGAAAATACCGGTTTGATACCGCGCATGAGAAGTCATCGTATACCAACCACTGCAAAGAATGTGCGAGATGAATTTATGATTTATTTTCAAACACCTGATGGTGTTAGATGTGACTGAAAATACCCAAGACTCTACTGACACTGACACTGCTTCAGACATTGCGAATTTAGAATCCAACATCGACAAGCAATATTGTAATATTAAATCTAGCGATCTTGGTCTTTGGAATAAACTGTCTGAAACTGATGTTGAGTTTTGGATAGAAAAAGGTCCGACAGACTGTGAACATTGGGAGGGACCATTCGAGAAATCGCAACGAGTTTATTTTTCTAAAAAAAAAAAACAAAAAAAAAAAAAAAACAAAGTATTGTCCAAAGAATATTTTTGTC
Organism: Geophilus truncorum; assembly: GCA_034695745.1. Lineage (NCBI taxonomy): Eukaryota > Metazoa > Arthropoda > Chilopoda > Geophilomorpha > Geophilidae > Geophilus > Geophilus truncorum. The sequence goes on along the minus strand of JAQFZP010003436.1, from coordinate 8,229 downwards.
GGTAAGAAGGCAAATGGAGAAATTTTCAACAGAACATGGCTCGTATATTCTCCGACAACTGGTCACCTATACTGCTTTGTATGTAAATTATTCTGTATTTCTGTCCAAATACGTCTTCATTAGCAGGGCATGGATTTCACGATTGGCGAAATCCTAATGTCATTACACACGATGAAAATTCAGAGCTGTATAGAAATGTCTTATTGACATTTTTATTTCGACAACGAAAAGCAGACTTGGATTCCGACCTTTCTAATCAGATTGAAAATGCAATAAGCTACTCGAAAGAAGTTTTACGTAGAGTAATAGCTGTTATTTGCACGTTATCGGCAAGAGGTTTAGCTTTTCGTGGCACTGGCACCAATGAAATGTTTGGATCACCTATAATAATGGCAACTATCTTTCATTCCATTAATAGATTCGTTATTGTTAAACTTGGAAACACGGTCTGTAAACTGCAAGAAATGTAAGGTATAAAAAGGTGCAAAAGATGTTTTTAAACCTAAGTTTAAAATCTTAAACCTTTGAAGGTGTGTAATAGTTCTTAAAAGGAATGAAATTCAGCCAAGCATATTAGTTAAACCACTTTAACACCTTTACTTTTTTACTTATAAAATAATGATGGAATCAAAACATTCCTTCAAAGGTCAAATATTAAAAAAATAACAGAAATTAAACCTTTATAAGGTAAAAAATTTTTCTAATGGAACAATATTAAACTTAACTTTAGACCTGTCAGGGTTTAATGATTAGTGTAGCAATAATAAACCATTTTAAACCTCTGGCAACCATTTTATTTTGCACATTTTACTTTTAAAATTCACCACCAGGAGCAAAATTTTTATTGTAACTCAATATAATTAATGCAAATAATTATTAATTTTGGTAAAATTCTCAACTATCAATTAGAATGCAATGACTCACATACATTTATTAACTGTTTGTGATCATTAAGCTTAAGCTGAACATAGTGCAATCTGAAACAACAAGAGACAATTGTACAATGGGCTGGATTCACTAACGTTTGCTTATCTTAAGCTAAGAATGAGAATAGCTGAGCAATGAATGCTCAACGCGATTCAGCAATCAAGATAAGTAAATACTTAGTGAGTCTCAAACTATTCTCAAAACTCAGAGGGTTATCGATATATCTGGCCTGGAAATGACAAAACAATTGCTTAATTACTTCTGGCTGCAGTGGCAAAACAAAGATGGAGAACCAGGAAGAGCTTGAAAATAAAGATCCCAGATGCACTAAACGGCCTAGAGCTGCGAATTTTACTGAAAACGAGAAGGAGGCACTTGTACAAGGTGTAACTAAGAGACAACATGTTTTAGTTTCACAATTTGGTGGTAAAGTAACACCACAACAAAGAGAAGCAGCATGGGAGAGCATAGCTGATAAGGTGTGTACATTTTTATTTAAAAAAAAAAGATAGTTTTATCAAATTTATTTTTAATTTAAAAATTTTAAAAACTCGCTTTTCTCGATCTAAATGAAATAATCATTATTACGACCCATAGACTTTTGTACACTTAAAGATGTTATAGATTTAATTTCACTTTCGCGCGCCGGCTAATGACAATAAGGCGAAATATTTGATTTTAATGTTCTCGCGATAAAACCGTGGGAAAAAAGTAGCAAACATTTATTAGAAGTTTGGAAGCACGAGGAGAGAAATGTGGATAGCATTGACAACATTGAGCAATTTGACAAGTCCGACACATCACTATGTCGATCATCAACTGCAAGTTCTTCAGCAATGGAACCAAACGAAGAAAAGCAAGAATCACATGCCATAACGACATCAAGAGAAGCCATAAGAAACACAGCTGAGGCAATTACAGGCTACATTGACAAAAGAAAGCAAAGTAATGAAGATGAAGAAATTGATGGATTTTTAAAAATTGCCAAATCATGCTTACAAAAAATCCTTCATAAGCTATAGGGGAGATATAATTTGTGATTTGCTTAGCACCATAAATTTAGCTGTAAAGGCAATTTAGTAATAGGACAAAATATATTTTGATGAAATTATCCATCCATCTAGTGTGCTGGTTTCTGCAAGAAAAACCCCTGTACGATTTTCTTGTGGCCACGACATCATCCTGCTCAGAAAAGTGGCAGCTAGCAATCCATACGATACATCCCACATCAAAAATAGATGTAATTCTGTTGCGAATAACTTAGCCACATTTTGTGGTTTCAGGTCGTAGATGGCGAGAAAGAACAAACTTTTAACTCACTTGTCAGTAATCATAAAAAGGTTAGAGAATTAGCAACTATTTAAATCAAAGCTCTAAAATGTTATCCAGAAATGCAAAGTACTAACAATTTTACCAAATACCAGTACCCAATCTACTGATTGTCTAACTGAATTGATATTTTCATTAAACAACTCCTGCTCAGAAGTTATATTTGACCCACGAAATGATGTAAAAAGTTATGGACGAAAAGGATAACCTGGATCACCATACAAAATAACTCAGTTCAAACTCAGTTCAGCCTTAATATCCAATTCGCGCATTGCATCTTGGGACATTTTTGACTTTAAAAATGGCTGAAAGTGCGAAGCGTGGTCGTAAAAAAGCTGTCATCTGGTCTGATCATCAGACTTTTGCTTTAATAAATTTATGGGAAAGCCAACTTGATAATTTAAGGAAGGCCAAACGAAATAGCCATGTTTATGAAACTATTAGAAATAATTTGCAATTTGCATATTGATACAGGCTTGCATCATTGTAAGTTTTTTCCTCCTCATAAACAGCCTCTGAAGCAATAGGGAATTGGTTGTTAGCTCATCATTTAGCAGAGCTAATCTGGATTGCATTTGTGTAATCTATAACAGCTCTCTACTAGTGGGCGCCATGTTTGTTTACAAGTACTGGATCTGATCAGCCCTCTGGTGTGAACATACAATATCCGCAACATGGTTCACACCCCTTTCTTGGTGGAACAGACCAAGTAGATCTGATCCACTGGATGTACATCCGTTGGTGTGAACATAGTACTTGTATAAGCAACCATGAGACACGTACGATTACTTGGTTGACTCAACAACGAATATCATACTCGTGCGATATAAACGGCAAGATAGCCAAGATAACAGCATTGTTAAAAGAAAGTTAAAATAAATATAACTACTAGTTATACTTACTAATAATTATGCCCTCAACCTTTACAGGATCTAATCCAGGTTTTGGAGCGAGGGACGAATGCAAGTGGCGCTTTTTGTAAAGTTTGCAATCAAAATTTTACTTCGAAAGAGGAGCTTCACTAACAGTGTTTCTGGTAGAACCCCGGAAACCATAAAAAGGGCACGCAAAAGCGATCGCTACAAGGAATTAATGGCGGCTGAACGTGAGCGGGTTTCTATTTTGGCTGTAAGGGGGGATTTGGATCAATCAAAGGAGGGGGGTCCCAATGTGGGTTTGGCAATAAAGCCTGCACAACAAAGACTTCTGGATGATAAGATAGATCCTAAAGTTGTATGGGAAAAGTTGAAGATTTTGTATGAAGATACAAGAAAAATTCTTCAATTGCAAGCTGATTTCAACAATACGTATAACTACAAGCATGAAAAAATCAGAGGCTATAGAGAGATATTTAAACAGAGTAGATACTCTGGAAAGATCCTTAGCAAAAGTAAATGAGAAGGTAACAGATAAGCAATTGATTTGGCAAATGCTTAAAAGATTAGCAGAAGATTATGATGCTTTAGTAATGAGTATACCTGCTCAACGGGGTCAACGTAGAAGAGCGCCAAACCCAAAGTATAAAGATTATGTGATGTACAGTACGGTATGCATTATAATTCCGATAAAAATTCATCTTAACATAAACATTTAGTTAATAATAAAATGTCTCGACAGATAACTTGTGTTCGGATTCGGAACTGAAAGAAATGTAAGTTGAAACCACTTGTTGTGACTAGGGGGTAAGAGGATAAACTCATAACACTGAAGCAATTTAAATTTATCAAATTTTATAAGTTTTGAAGCTGTAGTCACCAAAAATCCCACTAAGGTCACACAAAACTTGGGGTTTGATTAGACATGCCACATTTGGTAATTATAGCTTTTATTGTTTGTCAAAAGACGGTGCTGCATTGATTATGTCATCGCACCGTAATGGCTTGGTAACAACACACGAAAAAACGATTTTTGTTTCAATGACAGACGCACCAAATAATTATACAACAGGCTACGAAGTCATTCGTTATACGGCATTTACGCTATACAGCCAACTTGTCAGCAACTTCTGTGTGAGGGCATAAAAGGACATGACACGAAATGAAGATTTACCAAACGACGCCCAAGTTTAACTACAGGGTTTATAGACCAAGTTATATGTTGGAAGTCCCATGACAAAAGAATGGGGATGGGCATCTTAATATGCCGCCAAGGGTTTCGAAGGAGACCCCATTAACTTAGTAACCACAACCTACTTCACCCAAGATAGTTGCACCACCTAAGCTACAATTGTTCGAACCCCAGCTTCCCATAATGCCGACTCCACGATTCCCGTAGGTACTACCGAGTGATACTAAAAAAAATATTTTAAATACCGAAAATATCGGTTTGCACAAATACAGACTTACACCAGTATGTTAAGCAGTTATTGATACTACAATCACTAAATTAGCACTTGTAAGTTAAAGTTGTACATACTGTATTAAAATTTTAGCCACAAAATTAAAAATTATTTTCTATTTTCAATTATTTTGAGTGAGTGAGTATTGCTTTGGCCATACGTGACCAGTCAAAAAATTGCACCAATGAGATTTGGAGACCACTAACAAAACAAAAATCCAAGAAAAGCCAACCAAAATTAAAAGAAGAACAAGAACTCCAAATCTCATTTAAGGCAGAAACATAAAAACGAAGAAATGAGGAAAGGAAAGAAAAAAAAAGATAACCAGTAGGTCCTATTGGTTTAACAACAAGAGTGCCCACTTGAAGAGGCCACATGTGAATAAATAGGAACTTAAAAGGCGAAAATGTTACTTTTACCGCATTTCCGAAGTAGGATGGAATAGGACTTAAGATCGTTAGCGACTGCCGTAGTCGTAACCGACATGACGCAAAACGTTTGGTAATATCGACAACGATGTTGGAAAATCACAAAAAAACACAGAACTGATTTCAAAACTGGATTTCCAAAAGTCTTGTAAGTTGTTTTGTGATCAACTTATAAAAAAATAAATAATAGATCCCAGTAATAAAATAAAGCATAAAATGTCAAAATATGAACGCTCAAAGGCAATGCAACATTATGCATTAAAAATTTAAAATAATAACACCACAAAATAAACACACAAATAAAACAGAAAATAACCTGATAACATCGAAATATTGAATAAAACAGGGAAAACCACCTGTCATATTTACACAAAAGGATAATTTTTACGTCTCAATGATAAAGGGCGTCAATATTAACAATAAAGAAAAAAGATTTGCAAAACGGAATAGAAAGTATCCGTTAACAGAGGTTTCATAATGCTAAGACATGTAAAATAGTAACAAATGTAAATCAGAATAACAACAAAAAATAATAAACAGTAAAAATGAATGTTAGGAAATAAAAGTACAATGAACAACATTGCAACCTCGGCGAGAACAATTTTTTCATTGAACAAAACCAAAATTTAAAAATAAAAGAATATTTTGGAAATAATTGTAGGTCCTATCATCCATCACTTCACGATTTGGCATTATATGTGCGTCAAATACGTCATTTCTATAATGCGATAAAAAAAAATTAAAAAAATTAGTATAACTTTTTCGAAATAAAAAAAAAAAGATAAAACAACTACCGTTTCATTCAACGTATCCATTGTGAAGTTATTTCTTTCAGGTAGGGTTAGCAGCGTGGCCGGTGGCCGCTGGCCGCCATGTTGGTGGCTGATTTTAGACGTTGTTTTTCCAGTTGGAAACGAAGTGAAGTGAATGTGATCATACCGTTAACAAATAAGACAAATCGAGTCTACGGAAGCTATCATTCTTATGTGTTAAATGGGTGGTAAATGTCTACGAAGTACCAATACCAACTCAAAAGCAAAAGCTAACCACACGATGACGAACCGTCTTTTTTGCTTCTTCTCTCTTCTTCAACGATTTAACGCATGCGCGAAGTAGAGATGCCCGATACGATACGATACGTATCGTATCGGCGATATTTAGGCCGATATTTCGATACGTATCGATATTTTTCGTGTTCTGATATATCGGTATCGTATCGTGTTTTCTGTCGATATGTCGATATGCATTTTTTGGGCTTCAACCAATCAGCAGGCACACTACGTCATAGAAGCGGGACTTTTAAATTGGTAATTTTAATAAAATTGTAAATCTTTGTAAATCTATAATTTCCATCTATATTTTTTCTCTATATTTTGTCAGGTTACATTAATATGTAATATGTATAATTTCATATCAGGCAGACATGGGAAATGTTACTTTTGTGAGTTTGTCATTAGTAATGACAAACTCACAAAAGTAACATTGAGAATATATACAGTATGTTTGGGAATATGGGAATAAATGGGAATATTTTTAGGAATATTTCGAACTTAATAAGAATATTGTGATGAATGTTAGGGATTCTATATATGCGAATATTTTTATATTTTTTCGGGCATGAAGTTCCCAGCCTTAGTCATTACTTTTGAATAGCGATTATTTTTGGAAGGGTGGGAAAGCCTATTTATTAACAGGGCTGCTGGGTGCATGTGAGCTGTATTTGTGCAAATGCTAAAAAAAAACGCCCCCTCCCCTCTCTTAACCCTTAGAGCCCCAACTATTTGGACAAATCTCCAATGACTTTTTTAAAAAATTAAAAAAATATTTAACATTTTTTTTGGTGTTTGAAATTTTGCTAGTTTGTAAATATTTGGGTAAAGTTTTCATTTCTACAAGTTTTGCGGCAATAAAGTTTTAATTTAATGAGTTATTAGCAATTAAAGATTGCTGCCCCTGAAACCGTTTATGGAGAGCTTGGTTGGCTTCACCTGAAGAGGGATTAAAAAGGGATGAAAATAAGGTCAACCTAACACTCCACACATTGGACAATTGTCCAACGCTTGGGCATCTACATTGTTTTTTTTTTTCGTTGGGGCTCTAAGGGTTAAAAGTCAATATAACTTAAAGTAAAGAAATAAAATATGCAAACAATTAAGAGTCAATTAAGGGAGCGGCAAGTAAAAGCAAAGGGAAAGTGGGCCATAAAAGGGGACATTGTAATTGGAGTTGGTGCCGGTGAGCCAGGGTTGTAAAGGAAAAACTCACAACAAAAGATCATGCAAGATTTTTAGAAAGATGTATGAATTTTCCTTTTTTTATTAATAAAATTTTAAATGTCAATTTTTATCGTATCGTATCATATCATATCGGATTTTTAGCGATATATCGTATCGTATCATATCGTGAGGTTTTGATTTAGATACGTATCGAATACGTATCGATGTGTCGTATCGGGCATCACTAGCGCGAAGTAGATTGTGATGTGACGTCATTTCAACGTTTAGTAGCGCCGCCATTGTCAAGTACATGTCTAAAACGGTGAGTAGTTGAACTAATTCTGGTTGGAAGTTGGAACAAAATCATAAAATTGAAAAAAATATAATATATTTAAATTATTTTAACTGTTTTTAAATTTTAACAAAAAGCAACAACCACTAGGGCACCAACCCTGCGAGTTTCTCGAATTATTTTTTTTATTGAAATAAGAGACTAAAAACCAAATTTTATTTTTTTTAAAATATCCGAAATTCTAAACAGTATTTGTTTTATATACAGGGTGGTTCAAAAGAAGAGATTTATTTAACTAAAGGAAATACTGTTTCCAGTTCACTTGTGAATGAACTGCAGCAAATACATGACTTATTTGTCATACACAAGTAAACTAGAAACAGTATTACTTAGTTAAATAAATCTCTTCTTTGAACCACCCTGTATATAAAAGACAAGAAAATGTAAAGGTTGTATGAAAATGATCGAAGTCGCAGACACCCGTCGCGATGAACAAAATCATAATTTTTGATAAAAATTAAAAAAGTGCTAAAATCATACACAAACCACAAAACAGATTTTAAAATTTTTCTTACGAGGCCATAAGGCCTCGTAAGAAAAATTGTATTGATAAAAAAAAAAAAAAAAAAAAATTAAAATCGATAAGTCTCGGATCGAGAATTTCACAGTGGCATTAATTTACTTACAATACATCAAGAA
>JAQFZP010003435.1:0-10267 GCA_034695745.1 Geophilus truncorum | reverse complement strand
CAATTTTGGGAAAACATAGCTTTCGGTAAAAATGTTTGGCCAAAAACAGTTTCATAAAACACGTAAAACTGATAAAGTTTGAAAATTAAAAATTATATTTACAGCGTGTGATTTAACGCCACCTATTGGTAAAATTACCAATCTTAAATTTAGTGAACATTATACATTTCATTATTTTACCGTAAATTTTATCTAATTTTAAATCATATTTACAAAAATACAAGAATGGGTTCACAATAATACAAAAGCAACATATTTATTTTATTTACCCTTTTCACATTGAAATTTCAAGTGACATTAAAAAAAAACAAAAAAACATCGCAATCTTAAATTTGCTTAACTTTCCTTACATGTCTTTTACTAACAGATTTATCCATTCGTCAATTATTTTACCCAGGAAAAGTAGGGAAATAAAATTTAGGGTATAAAAATCCCATAAAACCTTTTCTCTTGGAAAAAAGCCCATTGGGTAGCAAAAGTTTAGCTTTCTATTCACTCAACCGGATTTCATTCATCTTACAACTTTCCAGCTCCGACTCCCAAATTCTAAGTAAAACCATTTATTAATAGCACAAACTAATGGCAAAACTATATATAACCCCTGATGCATTACTCCTCACCACAGAACTGTGTGTCACTTGTACTTTTTAGCAAATGGAGGGGGAATCTGTGGGCTTAAGTTTATTTTTCATTCACTTTATGCCCTTCATTTCCTGTGTTTGTTTTCGAAAACAAGTTTGAAAAAATAAAGTTGTAAAAAGAACTAGATGTATGCAGCTGCCAACCGCTAGATGGCAGTCATTCACAATTAAAATGTGAATTCTTTAGGTTTAATATTGGAAAAATACTATTTCCGGTGTTTATAAACAGCTAATTTATTCATTAATCGAGTAAATGTTGTTTTCTCAAATTTTTGTTTTATGTCTTTTAAGACGTTGTTTTCAAACAGCGGGGAATGGTCGAATTGCACGTCGCTAATTTGTATCATTAACCAAGCGTTCAGTAGTTATTGGCGAATTAATTAGAAAATTCCCTCAAGGCAGGGATAAAACATTAAGACTGTTATTCAATTTATGTTAGCCGATCACAATCTTTATGTTTTTCCAGCGCAGTAAATGCCTCTGGCTCTGATTTTTCGATTGGAGGTTAAAATAGGCTTAAGTCAACATCGAATTCGAAACCGAGTGAATTCGAGTTGCCCAGGGAATCTAAAGCTTGTAATGCATGGAAATATTTTTAGATGCGGAAGATTACGTGATCAAATGACAATTTCCGACTACAATTCGGAGAAAAATTGGGGAATGAAATAGACCTGATGGTATAAAGCGGGTGGTGGCCGCTCGAGGCGCTATTTTTAGATAGAGGGTCAAGTCGTAAGGGCCACTCACAAGAGAGCATCCATTTCGTGAGTAGCTTTTCTGCTTTACGTAGGTGCAAGGTGATGGTGCCTTTAATTCTAAATTGTATGTTGTTGTTAATTGATGTTTACTCACTGACCAAACTTTTAACGTATAACATATAAATGAATGTAGTGTATGTGAAAATAGTTCTAAATTTACTTAAATTTTCAATTTATACGTTGGTTTACGATTGTTTTATGGCTGCAATTAATAATTTATATTTGTTATGTGTCAATTTTCTGCAAAGTTTCTATTAAAAATTGGAAATCTAATGCCCAGTTGAACCAACAAAAGTTAAAATTTAAACTGCATTTAACAATCCTTTTAACACTACAAGTAGGTGAGTTCGTTTGTTAGTTTGTTAGTTTATACATGTGCGAATAATAAACAAACCAACCTATTGATTAAACTGGCCTTTAATAAAGCAATTATAATAATAAAGTACAGAGCAAATTTGACGAATCTTTGTTCGACAGTCGACACGTAACCAACACATTACTATATCTGTTTAGCACATATTTAATGGTAAATGTCTGCAAGATTTGTAACATATAACTTGTTAACATGGACACACTTATTTATTTACAATTTTTCCTAAATTTAATTACGATATTACATGAATTTTTTTTAAAGATTTGAACTATATTTCTGCACTTTCAATTTTTATCGAGAGTGCGTGTCAAAATGCCCGAACCAACTCCGAAATCGCCAAAAACAAAACAAAAAAAAAAAGCCCACGTATCTTAACCAGTAGCGGCAAAGAAGTTAAGGTATGCTCGGCGTTCGCAAACTGCTCGAAGCGCTGTAAGGCCAAGCTGGCGCTTTGGCTCGTAAAAACATCTCATTTTGAAGATGCAAGAGGGCTGAAGAACTCGACTCGACTCTAGGGAATTTCACCTGATAGACAAGCATAAATAGATAAAAGTTGATCCTTCTTTTTACCCGAGCGCCGAAGGATTTCGCATGAAGAGTTGTTGAAAAGTTGTAAAAAAAAGAAAAAAAATGTACGGCGGGAGTTTAAAAAAGAAATAGGTGGGGAAAAGGTGTTGATCCACGAGCTTGTTTTATTATGCGACAAGGGCAACTAAGTTTTAGCACGGCCCGCCACTCGGGACTAAAACTTGCTTTCGAGACATTATCACCTCGCGTGGCTTGTTGGAAGCCCCCCCACCCCCACCCCTTGCACCCGTTTTGCGGATCAATATCAAGCGCGCACAACCATTCCTTGGTAAGGGTGGTTGGGGCTGCCTCTAGTAAACATCCCCATCTTTATTTTCCTTACCTCCCACCTCTGTTCTGTCTGCCAGCATCTAGCAAAGTTGGATCAATAATTTCCACCTAAGTCTGCTGTGTCCGATTTTTTTTTTTTTTTTTTGTGTGTTTTTAGGTGTTTCTGATGTAATTTGGGTGTGACTCGTGATTTGTGGTGTTTGGGTAATGGTAAACTGGGGTAACACTTGTGTAATCAAATCAAGTTTAAACTGGTTTAAATTGAGATTTACCGGTCACACTTTTCCCACCCATTTTCTCACATTTTTTGTGCTGGTTTTCCTTAGATTGATAAAATATGACTTTTACACATCATATCAGACAAGAAATTAAAGAAAGTACTGCTATAGACTTTAAACAAAAAGACGAACCCAAAGAGCCTTAATTTTTAAAGATTGGTCAAATGGTTTTACGGTTTCGAATCTTGTTAAAACGAAACTCGAGAGACTGAAAATTTTTTTTTGTTACGGTCCTCTTTAACTCCAGATTTCTAAAATTGACTTCAAAACAGACGTGAGACTGAACTTTTAGACGCATAAAATACTTTACCGTAATCAATTAATTTTGTATTGCAGTTTACCTTTAGTCTAAGTAAAGTTAAGCATAGCATTTTTTTTCTAAAGTAATATCACAACTTAGATACACATTTCCCAGCGTCTTTAAACTTCCCGAGGCTTTTTCTCTCCATTTTTTGGTTGTTTAGAAATTTTAATTCAGCTTTGCGTACGTGTGTATCGAAATTCCGTTGTACCTAATAATTCTTTTGGCACGAGAAAAATTAGAATTCAGTCGAGTTTAACCCCTTTCATACATTGTATCGCCTTTTTCCCCTTGTCGCTTTTCTACGTGGTTTATGATGCATCCAAAGTCGATTTCCGTTATGGGCTCCTACGGGACACACTAATGGAAGACGGGATTATCAAGTCAGTCGTTTCAAGGTTCTGAAATATTGATGAAGTCGCAATGGTACTGTCGGTCGAGTTGACTTGGTTTGCGCTGCAGAATGTCAGTCTCGGTTCTTATGTGTCTCTATTCCCTTCAAAACTCATAGTCGGAAATAGGAGAAAGTTTTAAGTCTTTTTATGGGTATGACAAATTGAATTTTCAATTTGCAGTAATGCAATAAGAGGTATTATTACTCGGCAGTGGCGAAATAAAGAGTTGAAGATTCCAGATGGTGAATCGTTTTTGTGGAAAATGTGAATTTGAGTTCAACAATGAATTTTTTATAATTTATTTGTTTTTATTGTAGATTTTAAAAGAGTTTAAATAATGAAGTTTAAGAATGAGGATGATGATGAATGATTATGAAGCGTTATTTAAGGTTGCCAACGGTTACTTTGGCCATATGTGATCTGTCGCTTTACTTCTATTGTCTCAAGTATAGAAATCAACATAAATTCTATGAAGATACCTAAACTTATATGTACAGTCGAACATCGATGTACAAGCTGAAAAATGACGCTACATCGGGGTTCACGCTACAAGCGAGTAAGTTGTCAACGTTATGCTGGGGAAGCAGGGTCCGATGGTTGCTTTATGTTCTCACAAAGTCTCTGTCTATAACTTAAAAACAATGTTTGCCAATTTCAGTAGAGAAATTGCGAGAAGCTTACACATTACAATATAGCGTAAACAGTTAATGAAACAATGAGATGTTTTAGACAAATTTCATAATAATTTTTTTTAATATTTAAAAAATAAATAAATAAATAAAATAAAGCCAAAATACTCTTCACATAAATTTCAACAATTACACTATCCACCCACTTCAATTTCACCCAACACAAAAAAAATGGGGATGTATGCAGAAGAGCAGGGTCCGGTCGTCCCTGACAACGACGAACGACCCAATGTAAGTCGCCGGACGCCGACCGAGAGACTCGTGCTCACTCTCCGTCATTGTGTTTATATCAGTTTGACTCTCTCTCGAGCGAAACCCTGGCGAGCGTGTTTTTACTGCCTGCAACAGCCATGATTGGAAAACACAGTAAATGGAATTGAGCAGTGCGCTATTCTTCTCCCCTTGTTTCTTTCGATTACGCCCGGCCGGCACGAGAGGTCGGATTGATGCCAAGTCTCCGCATCACACGGCGAGAAATACCTGGATCTTTGCTCGTTGTAGAAATTTAAGTGAATTGGATTGGTAGTTGGTTGTGTCGTTGGCTTTTATTTAAAATCTCGCTCTTTTACCTAGGTAAGAGTAATGATTCATTCTTTTTAATAACAGTTGTAGTTCGTCGAATAAATTGCGCGTGTAAAATGCGTGCTCCTATTCGAAAATGATTTTCTTTCTTTAGGGTTTGTTGCCAGTGGTAACAATGGGGGTAATTGAACAAATCTTGTAGAAAAGAAAAAGTCGTAGCAATATTTTTGTGTATACAGACGTTTTGTTAAAAATGCACAATACAGTAATGACATTTATTAGTTGTAATTTTTTTTTTAATAAAAAGTTTAAATAATTTTTATAAAAAGAAATGTATAAATTGAATTGAGGTTTCTATTATTTGTTATATATAATGTTATTTATCTGGATTTTGGAATTTTAGTTTAGATCGTCTGTTCTTTTCTCAGTCGTGTTCGCGAATTTGTAGGTAAATATAACGCCATCTCGAATATGAACAGCAAACTACAAAAAACGCCCGCCATCCATAAACTAACCTAAAAAAAAAAAGAGAAGAAATTCTAAGTAAAATTACCACTTAAAAGTCACCCATAACGTTATTTACTTCGGTTACACTAATATTCCGAAAGAAAGAATCAAATTTTTCATTCACGCCACGAATGTCACCAAATCTATCAACCAGAATTAAAATTTGTTAAAAATAGTAATTTATAAAAAAAAACAAAAAGTTTATACGTTTCGCCAGGAGTTCCGTTATTTACAAGATACTGAACAACGTTAGAATAGAATTCCAGTATGCCTTCACTCAAGTGGAAAGCGAGATAAAAAATGACAGCAGCACCTACGCAATTCACGAATAGTTCGGCCTTGTAAATATGCCTACACAGAAGGAAAGAATCAATTTAAATTACAGAAACTTATTATTTTTTGTAACTAACTTACCATTCGACTAATTTATTTCTGAGTAAGTTGTATATAATGACTCCTTCGAAAGTGAGCATGGCAAAGGGATATAACAAACAGAAGGCGACTGATACAATATTGACGGCACGGCATAGGAATTTCGAGTTTTTTAATTCAGTCTTGGGTTCAGAAAAGAGGTTTTTGTGGTTTTTAACGTGCGACCATTCTTCGTCGCTTAGAAATGGACAATTACCGTCGAAAGTATTCTAAAAAATGAGAAATTTGATTATGGCATTTGTTGCGTTTTTGTTTTTTATAATCATACCTGTATAATTCCCACCGTAGTGATGTTAATCAACCCGCAAATCAAAAGAACTAAATGCAAAATGGTGACAATTGCGAGAATTCGTTTCAACATGTTGCTTTGAATTTCACTTCGAAAATGCAAGATGGTGGCTTTTGATTTCGGAAGTTGGTGTGAGTTGTGACGTTTTGCAAAGAAAATTTGCATATGTAAAAATTTCGTGTTTTAAAATGTATACAAGATGTCGATAATTTGTCACACTTTTATACGAAATATATTTTGTTTCTTTTTGCACTTTAGCCATAATCCATTTCCTGCTTTTCTCTTTGTATTCTTCGCTTGAAAACGGCTTCGGAAATGGGTCGCGTGTGAGGAGATTTTGTTTTAGCACCCAAGATTTCTTTATCGTCTCTCCAATTTTATTCAGGGGCACGCGCACGAGTACTTTCTTATAATTTCTTTTTTTTCTTTCTGTCTTGTCTTTTATTTTGCCTTTTCTCTCCTCTTCTCTTCACACACCTCTCAATCCAACCCCGAAGCCCCCCACCAATAAATAAATGTTCATTCATCTTCTTCGCTCTCAGACGTACGTGAATGGCGTATGAAGAGCAACGGGATTTTCATAAACAAAAGCAACGGGCGTTTTTGTTGTCACTCGAGATGACAGTCAGTTTTTTTGTTTTTTTTTTGGTGGGGGGTCGAATTGAAAATTTGGTATGAGGAGTCAAAATAAAAATAATAAATAACATACAAAAAGTAAAAAAATTGAAAAAAGTTAAAAGAAACAAATTGAAAAAATAACACCAAAAAAATAAAAAAAAAAACCCAAAAAATCTTTATTTTATAATTTAGTTACACAGTCGAACCTCATTATAACGAAGCTTAAGAGACCGAAAAATTCGTTATAACGGGTTTTTGTTATTAGTACACAATTAACATAGACGGGGTTTTTGAACGGATTCGTTATATGCTTTTCGTTGTAAGCGGGTTCGTTATAATGGGGTTCAACTGTATTCTCTTCGAAACATATTATATTATAAACCCCCTGTTTCAATATTCTTTCATCTCAATTACACCTAAAACCATAAAAGAAAAAAAATACAAAACGAAACGAAAATATGTTCTCAACACTAAAAATAAAAGAAAAGATATTCTCAATCAAAATTGACACCTCCCAATGCCTCAGCCCCCCAGACACAGGAAAAAGGATTGGCAAATTGGAATCGACCAGCGAAAATTGGCCGTGTCTGGTTCAGGCGACTGCATTTGTCGTTTCTTCTGTTCTCTCCCATTTTTTTCCTTTTTTTTTTCTTTCTTCCTATTTTTTTAACCAATATCTCGGTTATTACAGCAGCTCGCAACTGGCGTTTTGTTTGTGGGCAGAGTTGTTGAATGTTCGTTTGCTTGAGTTTGAGTAAACACGATCTTGAGCTTCATAATGCCCGAATACGTCCCACGTTTCTTCTCCTTGATGCCAGGTACGAGCGATATTTCCTCGCTCGTAATCGTTAGTGAGTTGAGGCGTGGACGACGAAGAGTCTTCTCTCATTTTCATCTCTTCGCGCCGCTTTTCCTCTTCCGCATACGCCTGAGTTTATGTTCGTTATCGACGTCAGAGATGCGCGATTTAATCCGTAGTTACATAAAATAAAAGTTAGCGGGAAAATGGATATGCCTCGAGCTCGTGTTTGTTCTTCACCAGGATTTATAAGGTGATGAAAGAGAAGTTGTTGGTGGATAAATATTTTTTTATAATTTCCCAATGTAAACTACCCTAAAAAATATTGAGACAAAATTAGTGTAAAATTACCTAGTGATATATTTATCACCAAAATGGGTAATTTAAGTAGATTTATACACCTATCTGGTGTATTAGACTTATGAAATTAACAACTTTCGTTTTCTACTTTTTTTTTGTTTTTGTTTATCAATTTAGATGTTAAACTTTAAGCATTGGTATAAGGTAATCATTTTACACCAAACGATAATGAGAATATAAACATTTATTTTTTATTAGTTGCATTAAAAGAATGCGAGTGTTGTCGTAAAAAACGAGTGTGCCGATTGGTCGAATACAGCGTTAAAACAGAAGTGACATTACTTTTTTTTTTAACGCAGCACACGTAACACTTTTAACACTCGCTTCTTTTTAATGCAATTACTGTGTAGCGTCAAAATTGGGTTCTTTTGGGTCCAAATTTGAGGTTATGATCTTTTAACGACGTTTGATGGGGGAGCGTCCATAAATTACGTCACACCGATCAGGCATGAGGGACTTTATGAAATTCGTGATGATTAGAGATGAAATGGGGAAAGGGGTTAAACCGTATAATGAAAAACTTACAAATCTAACCATAAATATCAAATTTTTGAGTGAAATAAAATACCTGAAGGTCGTACAAAGTTATCCCTATTGTTACGTAAAATTTGCTCATCTAAATCGTGACGTTTTTGTGCTCGAGGATGTAAGGGATTGTACAATTCGTGATGGAAGGATGATTCAAGCAAGGTAAAGTCTACAAACTGGCTATTTTGGCATGACGTAATTTATGGATGCTTTTTTGGTCACAATTTTTTACGTAAAATGCCGTTCATATTTGGCCGTCTTAACGTTTCAGTGTGACGTGTCTCACTTTTTGACGTCAAAATGGCGTTAATTTGACCAATGTATGAGTTTGATCTCGATATTACTGTATATATAGTAGGTATATTAAAGGGACTATCGACTGTAAAATTAAAGACTAACTTAAATAAGGGTTTACGAGTCACGACCTATCGCGTAATTAGAATTAAAACAGGTGATTTCAAGATGTCAGCATCCGAGATTTAATTATTTTTAATTTATTAATTTAGTTTGATGTACTGTAAAAAGGCCACTTTAATGATTCAACTATTTCTTAGGTTTAAAGTTGTTTTGGTAAGACGCCAACTTGAATTTCAATATTTTGTTTGTCGAAACTTTATAGCCAACAGTAATATTTTTACTTTTATTATTTTTTATTTTATTACTCAAGTACAAATATCGTAGGTTCGTAGTTGTATTTGTTCTACGTGATGTTTGAGAAGTCATATGTTAGAAAAATAAATTTTATTTAATTTTAGTATTTTATTCATACTTGTAGAAGTCGGTTAAATTAAAGGGGCACTCGAGTTTACAATTTCACTTCACAACAGGAATGATCAACTTGAGGATTTAATCACATTTTAGAAGTCCTTTGTACCTCTTCCTGTGCCAGAACGACGGTTAATTTCACGTCTTCAAATCGAAATGAAATGGAATATTAGTCTTTAGAACGTGCCACATTCATCCTTGGTTTTGACAGTATCAGATTTCTGCTCTCGGGGTTAGAAATGGGGATTTCTGAGGTCAACTGTTGTGTATGGAGTGACCACCATTTCTTATTCTTGAGAACAAACCGTTGGTAACTTGAGGATAAACAAGTCATTTTTTACTCTTTACTCAATGTAATTGGTATTGAAATTTTTCACATAACAGTAAAAACTTAAGATATTAGTGAGTTTGCGCAGGCATTTTTTTTCTTGTGAATTATAAGTTAAAATTAACTAACAAGTAAATTTAGTGTAAGGGAAATGTCAAAACGTCTGTTTGTGCTGTGCATATTTTTTTTTTTTTTTTTAATATATAATTATAAGATAAATGCAACGATCGCGAAATGACAAGTAAATCACACTAACAGTTTTTATAAAAGTGATAACAATTTCATGCTTTTACGTTTTCTTAATACCGTAGTATTAGTTTAAAAGTGTAATAGGTCGAAGAGTCGTGACATTTTGAATTCAAGTTACTTGTACAAAAAAAAAAACAAGAACAAAAAAACGATTATAGATTAAACATAGGACAACTAAAAGACCAACTCAATCAGCCAGAATGAAACATGAAACATAGGACAACTAAAAGATCAATTCAATCAGCAACGAACATCACTGAAGGCAGCATCAAAAACAACATACAGTGGAACCCGTTTATAACGTTTCTTAAGGGACCGGCTTGAAAATGACGTTATAACCCATTAACTTCGTATAACGCTTATATAGTCGCGGAAACAAAAAACGTTACGTTATAACAGGGTTTAACAAAGGATCTCGCTATAATCGAGACGGGTTGTAAAGGGGTTCCACTGTGTACAATTTTTGTCCACTTCCTACTCAATATCTTCTGACCTTTATGTTTTAAAGGTTTTGCAAACAAACACAATAAACAATAATTTCAACAAAAAATCAAAAGGGGCAAATCTGGTGATTGAG
>JAQFZP010003434.1:0-10269 GCA_034695745.1 Geophilus truncorum | reverse complement strand
TTTTAAGTTTAGTGTCAATCTACACTAAATTAACTATTGTTTTACTCTTGTAAGTATTGGGTTTCATGAGACCCCCCTTTAACATGCAATTTATAATTTATTGCCTGGTTTTACACTGCATCTTAAGTTCGAACTTCGTAAGTTTTGAACTTGCGAACTTCGAACTTGTCTGTAATGTAAATGCTCTAAGTTCTAACTAAAACTTGTTTCGAAGATGAAGTATGAAGTTCGAAAGTTCGAAGTTCGTAAGTTCGTAAGTTCGAACTTTGTAGCAGTGTAAACGCTTAAAGTTATAACTTAGCTAAGCTCTAACTTCACCATTGCATCAATTATAATGTTTTGTCAGGTCTGCACTTAAAATTTAATGCAGATCTGATCTTTAGCAGACAGTACACTGATCAGCTGATTGTCACATTGTGAAAGATAGTTAGCGGTATGGCCAACGTGGTCATGAATAATTTTATAACACAATTAAACATGTGCATATAATAGAATAACATTATTTGTTCAATTTCTTCATCATCTTGACTAACTTCTTGAATGTATAATAGGCTCCGTGCGCTAGTAATTCAAAATACAGGTAACGTCCTCTGGTGACGAAAAATAACACTTTGTTGTACCGTTTTCTATTACTATCAGTGCGTAGTTATTGTTTTCTTTATAAAAATGCCTAAAATTCAAGAAAATCATTGTTGTGTTGTCAACTGTTCAAATAATACAAACAATACACAAAACAGCAACCCCAAAATTCATTTTTATTCATTCCTGGACGAAGTTGGGAGAAAAAACAAAAAAGAGATGGATTCTACTATAAGTGGATCTACATGTTGTTGGGTCTTAAAATGTTCCGTCTCGTTACGCTGGTTCCGAATCACCATAGTTTATGAGGTCTAAAATGTGCGCAACACCTCGAAAATCGCGTTTGAAATTCATTTGGGGCATACAACATCCAGTTATCATGGGATTTGACCTTTTAATTTCACACACCTTATAAATATGATGTGCTTTATGCAATTTAAACCCTTTTTCAAGAGTAAAATCACAAAAAATTGTCATAATTAAGTAAATTAAAGCCACACTTTAAAATTACTGCCATGTGCAAGCACTAACTGTATCAAAACATACAACAGAAGTTGCTAATTTTCGTCACCAGAGAGCCGAGCAGTGGGGCCACCTAAGAAGCGCACAAATAAAATCAACATGTTTGATGTGAAAAAAGTAAAAATGCTTGTGTGTGAAGTCTCACTTTTTCTCGTTAGATGGAGTATTTTAAACATTTAAGTTCGAAGTTGTTTACAAATGTAAACACTACCCAACTCCGAACTTGATCAGTAGGGGGCAAGTTCAAAACTTACGAAGTTCGAACTTAAGGTGTAGTGTGAACCAGGCATATATTTCAGAACTGCTTAAAACGGTTATGGTGTTATGAATTGAAACTGAAGTCGAGGACGAATTCGTAGATTTAGTGCCTGTGCACACCATAGGAGAGTCGTTGTGAAGAACTGGATTTGACGTTTCATTCTTTGAAGATAGCTAAACCACATTTAGCCAAAACGTCAAATCCAGTTCTTCACAAACACGAATCTTCTATGGTGTGCACAGGCACTAAATCTACAAATTCGTCCTCGAATTCAGTTTCAAATTATAATTTATACGTTGTAGTATCCATAATACTAAAGTTCTAAGTCACGTGATTTCGTTGTTCCTGCAAGCGTTTTGATTGGTTCCGAGAATTTCGTGATTTCGTATTCTCGGCTGAACTAAACCCGAGTGGTCTGACATTCTCGAGAATCTTGTCGATGGCTTTATGAATCTTTAAGATTCTTGAATCTCAAGAATCATATGAATCTCTAAAAATCTTTAGAAATTTCTGGTAATTTACAAAAATCTCAAGAAATCTTACGAGTCTTAAAAATCTAAGACTAAATTGTAAATAAAGATGAAATGAATCGGGTTTTAACTCAATTCTACTCACTAGACCCTGCGAAAACCCTGGAAAACCAGGCGGAAAACCCGCCTTTTAGTGCTACCAATGATTTCCGGCTGGCGCTCATACTTGCGCCATCGGGTATGCCATCCATTTTTTGTGAGAGCGGTGCGTCATTTTGTGTTATTTTTAATAAGGTGGATATAGCTTTTAATATATTAATGTTTATTTGTCTGTAATATTTCTATAATACTAAAATAAAATTCGAAATCACGTGATTTCGTTCTTCGGTCTCCTGAGCGATTTTATTGGTCGAGGCAATATGACGTCACCGCCAATCAAACCAAAAGTAAGCGATGGGTGCGCATTTTAAATGTTCTGACGTCATTTTCTCTCAATTTTGATCGAGAAAATGACAATTTCACTTTAAAATTTAAAATTAAAAAAATTCGGCTGCACTATTCTAGTATTAAAAAGTAAATTTACAAAACGTTTAAAAAATCTCGAGAAATCTCGCAAAATCTCATAAAATCTCGCAAAATCTCCAGAAATCTCGTAAAATCTCAAGAAATCTCTATGAATCTCTGTGAATCTTGACAAATCTCTATGAATCTCTACGAATCTCAGAAATCTCAAGGAATCTCTACGAATCTTATAAAAAAAATCTCGAGATTCAGAATCTTGTCGACGAGAATTGAGTATATCAGTCTCCCCCCCCCCCCACTACACAACGTGTCACATGATTTAGTTCAGCCAGCGGAGCGGCTGCAGGATGCTAGTTTATGTCAATTTTCTGCAAAGTCTATCGAAGATAATTCAGAATTTCTAAAGATCGGTCGAAGTAAAATTCCAAAATCACTTTACTGAGAAAAATAAACACAATCCATTTCATTTCCCCTTTCACCTTATCGATCACCTCACAACATCCAAATCAAATATCAACTAAATAAAACAATCAACGTACACAAACACCCCATTCATTCATTTACCAACAACAACAACAAGAGCGCACGCACTTCTAGCGAACGGAATCGCTCGCTAAATTCAATCTGCAGCAACTTGTTTAAAGACTACAGACAGTCAAAGATTACCTCCCACTCCCACCACTTGCCCGTTTGGCTCGACGCCAAGCGAAGAGTTTTTCTCTTTTGGACGATTCGCTGCTTGCTACATGACAAAAGTTTGTTCAACACATAAATTACCAGGATCTCTTTTCTCTACCAAAACTACTTGGCTCAGAATCTACAACCCTTTCCTTTACAAACAAAAAAACAGGAAAAAAAAAATTTTTTTCCACAGAAAAAAAAAGCCATTTTAAGATGGAATTTAGTCGACAAATGAAAGTTTGCCACAATTCCCTACTGTGTATTGATATTATTTTTTTTCGCGCTTCGCTTGTTGTTATTAATGCTCGTAAATATGGGTAATAACAGATGTAGTTGTGTGTTTATTTATTTATTTATTTATTTATTTTTTTATTTTTTTTTTTAGTGATGTAACATGCAAACATCTAAAAAAATTTAGTAGCCGAAAAAAGTGGAGTGGAAATGGTGCATGAAATAAAAGCGGCACAAGTGTGTAACCCATTAGGCAAACACATAAAATAATCCATGCGAAGATGTTTATTAAAATTGAAAGTTGGAAAAACAATAGATAATAATAATAAGGGATTATTGGTTTGTAGTTGGAATGAATTTTTTGGGATAAGGTTTTGAAGTAGTTTCTTGTGGTGGTATGATGTCACTAGATGGCGCAATTAAAATCGTGATTTTAAATCTGGTAAAATCTTGAATCTTAAAGAGAATATTTTAAGTAAATCTTAATAAATCTTTAGAAAATCTTAAAAAATCTTTAATCTATACAGAAATATTTTCAATAAATCTCTGATAAATCGTTCCAAATTCCTAATAAGTCTTTATAAATCTGAGTAAATCTTCACAAAGCTCTATAAATCTTCACAAATCTCTGTAAATAAATCCATATAAAAATTTATGAATCTTTTTAAATCTCTATAAACCTATAAAAATCTTTACCACTGTATTTACTTGTAAATTCCCAACAAGTCACTAGAAATATTCCATAAATATCTGTAAATCTTTAAAAATCTTGCTGAATCTTAATTAATTTCTTTAAATCTGTGCAAATCTAAAAAAAAATCTTACCTCTTCAGTTATGAATCCCCAATAAATCTGTAAAAATAACTTCACAAATCTCTGTGAATCTTGCCAAACCTTTAACAAAATCTTGCAAAATAATCAAAATCTTAAGTCTTAACTCACACACATTGAAATCCCTATTTAAACTCATAAAATGACTATTAAAAATCAGTATCTTTAATTAATAATTATAAAAATCAATTACAAAATATTTCCTTTTTCTCACTTTTCAACAACACCTTCAGCTATATTCCCTTACCACCAAAAAAAATAAAGAGCAAAACAAACATCTATTTTCAAATGCAAGAAATAAGAATAACTTGACCAAAAAAAAAAAAAAAAAAAAAAAAAAATTCAATTTCTAATGGGAATGAATTTTCCACTCGAAATTTTCGACTTGTCAATTCCATTCGAGCAAATGAAATACGCATTTTGCAGAAATATATCAGATGAGCACATTTCTGATGGAAATCCAATTCCACGACAAGACAAAAGAGTTTCTACATGTAATGACATTGACATTTTACACTTGCACAATTTCAATCCCCAGACCGAACAAAGTCCCCAGATTAAAAAAAAAGTAGCAAAAAGCAAAGTTAGAGATAAAATAGTTTTGTCAGTGTAAATTCTTCCTCTATTTCATCTCAATCAACTCTCAATTGACGAAAGAAAAAGAACCAAGTGCTCGTCCCTTTGCGAGAGAGAGAAACCACATAAGTGTCAAATAAATCAAAATGCCATTTTGAACAACTTAATTTCAAAATAACGAGTTGACATAAATAAAGTGGTTCGGATCAGTAAATCACGAATCAACGCAGTTTTTTTCCCTCTGTAAACGGATGAAACCAATAATATTGAGGATTTACTGATTCACTAACGATTCTAAGCACGAATTTACTTCACTCGGCTTTTTGTCGAAAAATTGAAGATGTAGTCAGCAATTAAATATACAGTAAAAAAATATCAGGTATAATTTATAGAAAACTGTAGGTTATTTATTGACGTCTTAGAAAACAAATTGAGCTTCTTGTTTTATATCTCAGCTCAGCTTGGAAAATTATGCTTCTCTTTCTATATCTATATGTTGATTACTGATTTATTGAATAAAGCACTAAAACGAAAGTGACGTCATGTTTTTTAAACACAACACTGGAAGGGAAAAGGAAGAAGATTGGACAAACTAAAATGCCGTTGACGAGATTTGTGTAACTTGTAAAGATTTGTAAAAAAAAATTTTTTTTTTTAAGATTTGTAAAAAAAAATTTTAAGATTTGCAAAGATTTTAGTGATTTTTTCAAGATTCACTAAAATTTGTACAGATTTCACAGATTTTTCGAGATTTGCAATAAATGTTTAGAGGAATTTACGAGATTTGCAAAGATTTTAATAGATTTAAAGAAATTTTTAGAGATAATTGTGACTCGTCGACGAGATATTCAAGCTTATTAAAACCCTCGCTTAATAATATTAATAGCTTTTTGAATGCGAATATTGCAATTTTACTCTTTCGAAAATAAAAAACAACTATGGTATTAGTATCAATATCAAAAAATTAACTCTTTGTTTCACTTGTTTACAGAAATTTAGCACTAAAATAAAAATAAAAATTTGTTATTATTTCATTACTATTATAAACTACTTTAAACTGCTTGCAAAATAACGAATTAATGGCTAAACTACCGTACCTCATTTCATTGCAGAAAAGTGAAAAAGTGCAGTTACAGTTAGTTATGCAGTCATTGTAACCTTTCACATTCACTCCTCCAACCAATGAGCTATATAAGCTTACAGTATATGAGGTATGTAGCATGTAGCTCTTTGCTCCAACCTGGCCCTCCAACCTTGTTCCTCCTGACTCAATTTCCCTTTTTTCCATCACACACACACACCTTGACACACCGCTCTAATTTCGCTTTCGAATCAGACAAACTAGTTTTTATTCCAATTTTTACTGCAACCCAAAGTCCAAACGAGAGTGAAAGTGGGAAAAAGTAACGACCTCACTCAATTGCCCTCATTTTTACTCTGGAAGCTCCGCCATATTTAGAGATTACAACGCCGCCGGTTGACGAACGGGATCCCGCCTTTTTCTTCTTTTCTTTTCTTTTCTTTTCTTTTCTTTCTTCCTCGTGAGTGAATGCAGGTGGCACACTGCCTCACTGGCCCAATGATCATGACCCACTAGAAAACATCTACCACGCCTGTTTGCTTTGCCCGCATTTCTAAATAACAACGCGGCTACAAATCTGTCTGGGTCGCCCCCATTGCGTCATCCACTCGCAATTTGTTTTTGTCAACGACAGAGCGTGACGTCACAATGCTATTCTCGGATTCGTGTCTGGCCCGGGTCTAATGTGTTTAGAATCACAATTTTAACAATAGTTCATGAGTTTCGTAATTAATTTTTGGTGTAAACAAATCTATTTTGTGATTATTCATTAATTAAAATACATTTTTGGTGAAAAATTTTGAAACTTATTATTTTTTTATAGTAATTTTTCACAAAATAAAATCTAATTTATGATTATTTATTAGAATTATTCGATTTTGGCCTTAAAAATCGTAATTTATTTTTCAAATAAAAACCACAAATAAACCAATTTTTACAATTTATTGCAAAAAATTTATTGCAAAATAAAACACAAATGGCGCCTGGTGGGGTGCGTAAAAACCACCGAGAAACCCGGGCAAAAATTTTGCAATTTATTGCCAATATTTAGTCTCGGATTGCTTGGAGCATTTCTTTAAACCTCATTTTTTTCATACACAATCTTTCCCAAAAAAAAAAAAAAATAAATAAATAAATAAATAAATAAATAAATAAAAACAAACTTTTCAAACACTATCATAAGAA
The DNA here is from genome assembly GCA_034695745.1 of Geophilus truncorum. Taxonomy (NCBI): domain Eukaryota; kingdom Metazoa; phylum Arthropoda; class Chilopoda; order Geophilomorpha; family Geophilidae; genus Geophilus; species Geophilus truncorum. The sequence goes on along the minus strand of JAQFZP010003434.1, from coordinate 3,332 downwards.
AATTTATAAATTTATTACATCAATTTCACCATTCAACAACAAAAACAAATTCTAAAAAGTCCCAAACTCACCTAAGCAGTGAGACAAGAGAAAGTTGCAGCCATCAAGTAAGTCGTGGTTTCGTCAGCCTTGACCCACTTAACCGCCATACCTTGCCAACAGATAGACAGAACAGAAAAGATAAAGAATAAAAGGGAGGAAAGGAAAGCAAAGATGGAGGGCGGAGGTAACTCTTTTACTGACTGGGTTTGCCTAGAGCGAATTAAACTTTCGGAATTTTTTTTTCGAATGGGGAAAAAAAATTGTTAAAAACCCCAAATACCTGTTTTTAATGGATTCGCCAGAAAATGATGGAATATTTTCTTAGAAATTTTTTCTATCTTGTGAGCTGGTGAATTTTATTTGCAGTGTAATTTATTTTATGTTTCCCCAGGAAATAACCACCAATTTCATGTTTTAAAGAAAAAAGGGAAAGATTGTTGAATGTGTTCCAGACATGACTTGGCGAGTTTGTGGTTTTAGTTTTTATGAGGGAGAATAAATATGGCTGACTTTGTGCCACTCTAAGTACAAAAGCTTTTGTTTCAGACTGAAAGTCCAATTGAAATGTTGATGTTTTTCTAAGAAATGTTGATAATTGTAAAATTTGAAGTTTAATAATAATTTTTACCTTTAAAAACGTAATTTTTCTCTCATTCACAGTCATCTAGCTAACCTACAAATACTGAAACGCTTCGAATAGAAGCTCTGACTTGTACTGTTTGTAGCACAATTCAATGCTAACTTAACATCTCTCAAAATATTGAGATTCCAAAAACAATTTCAGGAAAAATATAACATGATAAGATGATTGTTTGGTCTTAACATCGTAACAATCGATGTTTGGCAGATAGTGAACCTCTCCTTGTTAGTTGAGCTAAAGCCCTTCGATGTCAAATTCTGCTGACTTTTTTATTGCAAGGAAAAACCTTAAAATTATTTTATTCTCTTGATTTTTAGGCTCCTAAAATCTTGAGGGCCCATGCAATGCACGCTTGGAACACTCTAAAAGCTGACATAATCCAGTCACTTCTCTCCAGATTGATTTTTGGTTTTATGGTACGGTATTATTATTTCTTGTTTTTTTGACTTGCATTCTAAATTTCTAGTTGATGAATTCTGTGAAGTTGTCTTGGATTATTTGTATTATTGCTCTGTTTTACAGTTGGTAAATACATACTTAAGATTCCTTTCAATTTGAAGAAATACAATAACTTGTAAACTATAATCAACTAATCAACTTACAAGTTAGATACAATAACAAGTTACAAAATCAGTTCTGAGGTTTTCTACACTAACAACTAAACTAACGTTACTTTGTTTATTATAGATGACACCACATTTGCACTTCATTCTGGAAATAAATTGTCCTCTAAAAGCAGTGCAAGAAAACAACTGGGACCCAAGGATAATTCCCAACTTTTTTCTGCATCCAGTTAAACTCAACATCACTTAACATTCAATACCACATGCTGCTCAAATTAGTATATCACAGTTCACCTTCATCATTTCCCTAAAAAAAACAGTGCTAGCGTGCAACTATTTATGCAAACCTCAACCTCGTGACTGCCCACACTACAAAGCTATAAAATCTCTAGATTTGCATTCATTATGCAAGAATGACACTTCTCTTCCGGCTCACTTCTTATTTATTATATTTCTTTTTCTAGAAATGACCATGTCAAAAAGGCCAAAATTAAAGCTGTAAATTGTAATAAAGTTTTCCCAAATATCCCATACAAAACTGCATCTGCACGTATGATTAGTGGATTAGATGGAACAACATTTCCCCCGAACTTATATAACAAATACAATTTTTTTGTCTCCTTTTTTAGGTCAGATCAGATCCTGCCACTTTTCATGCTTTGTCATTGCTTCATCAATAAAACAATCTCTAACAGCATGTAATGAAGAGTCGTAGTGATAAATAATATCCCATACTGTGATGTCATTTTACATAGTAAGGGCTTTATGTAACTCAGTAATACTGTATTCCCAACTGTGCCAATTCTGATCAACGTTACACAGTGTACATGTTGTTCCTGATTGATTAATTGGTATGTTTGCTGAATCAGGTTTTAGTCACACATTAATACGCCTTATATATATATATAAGGTATGCATGACAAATATTCAATTGCAAACTTGCAGAGCACCATCAACTTAGACTAAATTTTCAGTACAGCAGACTTTTTTCATTAATGAATAATACAAACATAGAATTAAATTCGAATTTGAATTCGTAGTTTTAGTGCCTGTGCACACCATAGGAGATTGGTTCTCGTAAAGAACTAGATTCGATGTTTCGGCTTCATGTGGTGAAGCCATCTTCAAGAATGGTGGATAACATTCTCCGACATTCTTGGTGTGCACAGACTACTAAAACTACGAATTCAAATTCGAATTTAATTGATAACACCATAACTGTCCGAAGCAATTCATCTGAAACAAACATAGAAATAAAGGAACGAAGTGTCTGCTGCCAGGAAAAAAGCCCTGACTTGAAATCACGAAAATGGCTGCTGCCAGCGTAATCCTACCCTGGCATAAAAATAAGAAATGGCTGCTACCAGGGTAAAGGTTCGTTCACAATGCAACGCCAGGCTGTTCACAATGCAGCGCCATGCCAATTTCTGGCAGCGCCGACCTTGGCGTTGGCCCCAATGCCAAGCGGCGTTGGAGTTTAATTATTTTAACTTTTGGCGTTGGTGCTCAACGCCAGCGCCGACCAATCAAAACGCTCATTTCAAACAAACCAATTACAACCCACTTCCATTTGCGCCTCCATTTTGTTTGTTTACATTCCAGTCAGTGAAATGAGATCTTGTTCAGTGAAACGAGATCTCGTGGGATTGGCGCTGGCGCTTGCCTGTTCACAACATTGTGAACAGATCTGGCGACGCCAAAACTGAAATTGTGGCGCTGCTGGTTTTGGGGCTGCCAAACGGCGTGCTATTTTGAACTAACCTTAATCCTACCCGTGCATGAAAACGAAAAATGGCTGCTGCCAGGGGTTTTTCCCTGGCATACAATAAAAAATGGCTGTTGCCAAAGGCTTTCTCCATTGCATGAAAACTTTAAAAATGGCTGCCATTATGGCAAAAAAAAATTGATTGCCACCAGAGATGGTGTTTGAAGAATAATTTTCAAATAGCTAAAAGTTTTAATTGGTGCAAAGTTTCAAATTGAATTTTATCAAAAAATACCGTTGCAACACAGTTATGTTTGACCAGAAAGAAATTCTCTAATAGCAATCAATTTATATGTTTTTGTGCCATGAATGAGTACCTGAT
>JAQFZP010003433.1:0-10271 GCA_034695745.1 Geophilus truncorum | reverse complement strand
TATATATATATTTTTTTTTTTTTTTATATATATAAAATCTGTGTACATATCTGATAAGTTTTATTTCTCAGCATCTGATGGATATGTCGCTCACGGCTGGACATACACCATTGTGAAGGTTGCAGGAAACAGTGTATTGGAGTACGCTTGCAAAGAAAAAAATGGAAATAAACACAAGTGTAAGTAGTTTTTAACAAAAAAATAACTAATAATTAAATCTTTATATAAATCTTCATATAAATTTTTTTTTTTTTTAGCTTTCTACCGTTCCTTCGCTAGAAGTCTTCCAGTGCCTCAAGAAGATGCAAATGCAATTAAAACTGCGTATGAAGCAACAGGAGATGACAGACAAATGCAACAATATGATCAAAACGACTGTCAATACAAATTGGAGTAAACGTTTGTTTAAAAGGTTGTACAATTTGAATAAAACTTAAATTTAAATGCATTGAATTCCCTCTCAAATTTCTTATTGACATAAACTTGTCCTTGACATTTTTTCCAAAATCAATCACTGGCTTTCACTGCACATTCAGTTCATGTTTACATTAACTTTTAAAGTGTTTGTTTTGTTTACCTACTACATTTCATCTCCATTGTCTCTGAATGATTACAGCAAAAAAGCAATGCAAAACCCTTCATTTCCTAGAATCCCTAGAAATTTTCTTAAAAGTTAAGGCAGATGTAGTATGTAATAAACACAGTGTCAAATAAACAGTGTCAAATGTCAATAATGTGTCCAAACTGGTTTTGCAGATACAAAATCCCTATATAAAGGCAAAATAAACTCAAACAACATTATCTTCTTGAAGACATTTCATCAACACGTTTTACCACTCTTTCTTGATTCTGGCTATGGTACCGTACCATTTCTTGTCACCAGTGACTATCAACAAGACAAGAAGCAAAATCAGATTTCCATAATAGTCCATGTCCAAAGCCACCAACAGCACAACCGAATTTCAATATTAATAATGTAAATTGTGATCATTTTAACTTTCAGATCATTAAGAACCAATTGCATCAATACTTGCTAAAGTGTTAACGGTATTGTTTTAATTTTAATTTTTAGCTTTTGTCCTACGATTGGCACATCAGCAGTACCGTAACAAATCATGTGTTGAAGTAAAAATTCAAAAAGCTGAAAATAGTTTTCTTGCAGCTACTTAACTTACTACAGGTACCGTATCCATTTTCGTAAGAAATATTTGTAGCATCATTAACTTAAAAAGATTTTTTTTAAATTTATTTAGAGATTGCAACAAATTGGATAAGAAATACAAAACGTGTTGAAGGTCAACCAGATCGTTACAACACTTAAAAAAAATGGGAAAAAAAATTTTTTTTTTTTTTTTTTATTTATTTTTTTATTAAAAAATTTATTCAAAATAAATTTTAATACCTTCCATTACCGGGTCGCGAAAATCTATGCACATTAGCAATAATAAAAATTTACATATTTTCACTACCCTGGAGATTAAGTGTCGTTAGTCAAATTAAGTGTAATGTTTATTACTGCCAACAGAGAGGGTATATTTAACCAATCAGAAATATTCTTTTCTTGCTTGACTCCTGCTGTGTTACCCCTTGTTAGAGGGGAAATACCTGCTTACAGTAGTACGTTCGTTATAAAACTAAACTTTTAATTCCTCATTAGCTATAGCAGAAAGCCTAACCAAAATGGTCTCATAGGATTTTAAGGGGCATAAATATTCCAAGGGTATAACTTTATTATTAATAATTTTTTACACCAAATTTAGCCAGAAATTAGTTTACTAGAATATGAACTCAAGAAAAAAAATTATTGTGAATAGAAAAAAATTGTCCTATTCAAGTTTGTATGATGTGTAAATTTCTAACATAGTTGGTACTGGAAGGGTTAAAATTAAAAGTTAATACTTACAGCAAATAATGGACATAGTTAATTAGCTCATGATTGGATATACACAATTGTGAAATTAGCAAGTAACAGTGCATTTGGAGTATGCTTTGTATTCAAAATTTAGGTAATAAACACAGAGGTATAATTAACATGTCTACAAAACTAACTAATAATTGAATCCTAATTTATTACTTAAAAACTTCGAAGTTTTAAAAAATTCTTTAATAAACTTTTCCAGTTCCTTCGCTTGAAGTTTCTCAGAACCTCAAGAAAATGCAAATGCTATTAATGCTGCATTTAAAGCAACAAAAGATGGCAGACAAATGCAACAATATAATCATGACAGCCGCAAATAAAAACTGAATTAATAAAATGTAAACATTAAATTAAAACTTGACCTTGAAATTTTATGAAGGTCAATCAATGAACCCACTGGCCTTTAGTTCATGTTTACATCAATTGCCCAATACTGTGGCACTGAACCTTTTTATTATGCTAACATATGCTGTTAAGTCAATAGAGGTTTCACTGGTTAATTGTATTCATTATTATAATCTCATAATATATTTTTTTAAATTTATAAAAATAATAATAAAAGAATTAGCAAATGTCCGTTTGTCATGCAATATTTTTTTTGGTGATATGTGTATAAGAGAAAGTGCTCATCTCAAGATGATGTGAAGAAAACCTGACAGAACTGGTTTTGTTATTTGTTACAAGTCCATTGACACAGCTGATGTCCAAGGCTGACCCCACTCCTTTAAAATTTTAACCACATAAAAAAGTTGTTTGTTAAATTTAAAGGGGATTAAGTATGTTAAGCAGAAATCAAATACAGTAACATAATTTATGTGAATGACTAACCTTTGATGCAAAAATATCAATACCGGTACCGTAACAGAAAATGTTGCTTCATGACCAATTAAACATGTAAATTTGTGACAACTTTACTCAATTTTTATTAATTTTATCCATTTTTTAAGATATTATTTCTTTTTAACATTTTATAAAATTTTTGTAAAAATTTCCATGAATGTTTTTTCATGTAAAATTCCCAGACTTAATGTTGATAATAAATTAAAATTATATTCTCTGCATATGGGAGCAGTTGGGAGCATAAAGGGTCATGTAAATCAAGCCCAAGGCTAAGAAAGAAGTGGTTTCTCCCCTCACAACTTCACCTTGTGTATATAAGGGAAGAAGAAAGTGCAGCAACCCATCTGCCAACAGTTGACAACTGAACAAGATGCTGCACCAAACACTCTTCACCATCCTTCTTTTCTGCCTTGCAAATGCCAGCCATGACCATGACCATGATGGTAGTCTCCATGAAGGACCATGTCCAAGCCCACCAGCTGCACAGGAAAATCTCAAACTCAGTGAGGTAAAACATAAAAACAATAATTTTATATTTAATACTTAGAATTTTATCACTAAAATACATTGAACCCTGCACTTTGGAAACTGAGTGTAAATTCTTTTGGCGTATTTTAGTCAGAAAATTACAAATATTAAATACTAACAAATTCACTCAGCGCTGCCGCTGCCCGGTTTAAAAATTGTAATTAACATGACATTAGGAAACCCCAGAAAATTCTAACCGTTTTTCCCGATTTCGTTTCTAAAATTTCTTCAATTTTCTGAAGAAATAGTCATGAAACCCTGAGCCTGGAGTATTGGCTGCAAACTAAAAACCTACGCAAGAAGCGCATATACTACACATAATCCGCCAAAAATCTTCAACAGTAATCGCCAAAACAATATCAACTCTAATAATTTTTTTTTTACCTATGTGTTATTTCAGCTCACTGGTAGGTGGCTAGGAGCCCGCAGTAACTGTGAATCCTTGAAAGATCCTCTAAGAGCCAGACAGTGCGATGAGGTTAGAGCTGAGTTGGATGGAGATAACATTTTGGTTAATAATTACTACAGAAACCAATCATCGTAAGTATTATAATCTAGTCTGTTAGTCCCTACAGGAACCGGTTAATAATTTTTTACCTGATATTTTAGCCAAGAATATATCCAGATCCAACTCCAACTTCGTCCAATTGCTGATCAACCAGGACGTTACAATGCTTATGAAAGAGGTAAATTTATGAACCCTTTCTTTAAATGATATCAAAAATTTCAAAACTTAGATTCATTTTGCTTAATTTCATAGAAAAATTGAGAAATTTAGCAGTTTTTATTATTATTCTTAACATAGTTTTGTCAAAAAAGTTTTTGTTTCTTAAAGTCAATTTTTAATAGCTTTTATGGTTGAATCTAAGATAAGATAAGATAACATATCAACATTAATAAATGCTAATCATTTTCTTTTCAGCACCTGATGGTAGTTACATTCCCCGAAATTCAGTTTTGACCATCGTTAGAGTCCAAGAAGGCAATCTTCTTGAATACATTTGCAGACCTGAAGGAGATAACCATCACAGAGGTACCTACATATATTAACTACAAAATAAATTTTAATTTTACAGAATTTCAATTTTTTAAAATCCATTTTCAGATTTTTTTGTTTTGTACGGCCGAAGTCTTCCGATTCCCGAAGAAATCCAAAACCAATTTCAGCAACTTGCCAGAGATGCAGGAGACAAGAGAGACTTCCTCGAAATAAGTCATGAAAGTTGTCAATACAAACTGAATTCAAATGAATAAATTAAAAAAATTGTGACTTATGTACCACAACACTACAACTATAAAATCAATTTTAGCAAAAATTGCTTCATTTTATTGCTACCTTGTACAGTTGTCATTAAAACACATTTAAAGATACTTTAAAATTAAGAAAAAAAGAAAACACCTTGAAAAAAAAACATATTAACAGGTTCTTTTTTTAGCTTATAATTCTCAAATCAGATTTCTGAGAGAACATAATAAAGAAATTTGGAAAATAAATAAATATTTTCAAATATTTTAAGTTTTTACAGCCAGAAAAGTCAAATTAGAAGAAGGAAATAAAAATATAATTGTGTTTATAATAGTATTCTGCAATTAAAATCCTGCAAGTTTAAATAAATTATGCACAGTCTTGAAGGTAAATAAAAGTTCAACAGTCACAACTCAACAAAGTTGTTTAGGAAACCTGATACTGAATTATCATCTGGTCCCTAAGAACAATGCATAAAAATCAGTTTAAATTGCAGAATTTTCATTGACTATTGTATTTGGCCTTTGCTTTTATGCATTTAGAAGAGCAATGTCAATGTTAATGTTATTTAGTTTGTATTAAATGTGTGTTAGTTACAAAGCTGTATGACATTTCACGTATTTTCATCAGTTCCAAAGGAGAATTCAGTACCAGATCCCAAATTCAAGACCCAAGGTCTGCAGCAATTCTCCAATCACATGTTTGAGTGCTGACTGTTGAACCTTTATTAACACCAATAAAAATGTGTTAAAAGTCATACAACTTTGCAGAAAAAAAGTGGATTATGGGAAGGTTTTGTGTTGATTTGTGTTAAGAAGTCTTCCTATGACCCATCATGCCAAGTGTTTAATGGTGGAAAATGATGTAATAATGAGGAGAGAAGATGCAAAATCCAAGCCTTTAAGTGTAGATTGAGATTAATCTTCAGTTAGATGCAGTAACCATGTTTTTATACATGACTTTTACATCCATTTCCCACAATTCAACTGTTATCTTGTTATAACTCCACTGATAAATTAAAAACAAAGTTAATAATCTACAATTTTTATTTGAAGTTTCAGCTCTCAACTTCAGCAAAAGATAACAAAAAATATTATTGACTGAGTAAGAAATATACTTTTGTCAATCAAATTACATGCTACACTTCAAAAGGAGCACAGCAGGGGAAACATGACACCAAAATGTAGAAGGATTTCATTGTTGAAATAAAACAAAAAAGAAAAAAAATTAAGAATTTCAGATGTTTCCTTTGTAGAGATAGATAGATACAGTAGATAGATAGATAGCTCAACTCCCAATTCTCATCCAGAAGCAGAATTAACAGCACATTTAAATAAAACACAGGAAAAAGACAGAGAAATGAAAAAAGTCTGATCAAATTACCTGTAACTGAACTCAGTACATAACATAATTCACTTACAATACGGTACCAACAAAAAAAAAATCAAAGTCAGTGTTTCCCTGAGTTTAGGAAAAGAAATAAAGAAAAACAATTTGGAATTCACATTCTAAATTCCAATTCTTAAAAATAATAATTATTACAATGATAATTATAATAATAATAATAATAATACACCAACATGTCACAAAAAATACAATGATGATGAATGAAAAGTTCTAAATTTACCACCAAAATTAAACGAAAGAAAAAAACTCGCGTTTTAAATCGTATACGCAAACATGATAGTCTAATCAAAAATATGGCAACGCAATAACTTATTCGATTCAGCATCATAGTTCCACTGTAAGATTCAAAATGCATTGTTTTGTGCACTCTATATCTTACCCAAAATTTTTTTTTTTTTTTTTTTTTTTTTTTGATCTGTTTTACATCACCATTTTACTTGTACCTGTTTTGTTATTGGACTTTTTAGAAATTAGACAGCGGCTTCGCCCATTCCGCCCGTGACCGATCCGGAAACTGCGGATCTGGCATCGTTCTGTCTGTCCATTTCTTCTTGGTGTTGTTGTAGCAGTTTTCGCTCTGCATATCGTTTGACGCAGGGAATGAGGAAACTAATGACACCGGCGATGAATATAAGTAGCGAAGCTACATAGAATGTTAAGTCGTAACTTCCGGTTACATCGTATAAGGTCCCTGGAAAAAAAATGACAGGAATTATTTTATACGTTTGAATTACGAGTTTGACCGTTTGACACTTTTCGCGATGGAAATATATATACAGATCAAACCTCGATATAACAAACTGGAAGGAACAATCAAAATGTGTTCGTTAAATCGGGTTTGCTATATCCGATACAGTGAACTAATTCGTTAAAATAAAAAATAAATTGCAAATCGCATTTACTTACTTTAAGTTAAAGCAGCCATATTTTTTTAAAGGAAGTGAGTCTTAAATCGAGGTATAACATAACTTCCAATTCGTAAAATGTGCTCGCTATCAGCAATAATTCACTAAATCAGAGTTCATTATGTCAGACTTTTAACATAAGAGTTTATGGGAAACCAACTAAATATGTCTAACGTGTTCGTTAAATCAAACAATTCGCTGTGTACGAGTTCGTTATATTAAGGTTCGACCTGTACATATTTTTTTAAACATGCCTGCCAGCGGGGCGCCAACCATAGATGCAGCTCCACGAAAGAGTATGAGAAGTCCGAAGGCATTAGTTAATTTGTCCAAGCCTAGCAAATCCACAAGAATGATGGACGTAAGGGAAATGTAGGCAGCTGTTATAAAATAGAATTAAAAAAAAAAACCAAAAATATGAAATTAGTAAATAAATGTGATTTTTGATTTTTTTTTTTTTTTTTTTACTTACAAATGAAAAGCCCAAAACATAAAGAAACAGTAACAAAAGTTGTATAATCATCACAAAAAGGAATGGCGAAAACACTGATAGCGCTCAAAATAACACAAACATTATTGAGTAAAAGAGAGTTCATTTTAGGCCGGTCCGACAGCCAACCGGCAACAATCCTTCCAATTGTATTGGTAATTCCAATAATAGATAGCAAAAATGAAGCTCTATCATTTGGAATACCCTGGAAATATAACAAAATTGCAATTAATTATTTGTAAAATACCTAAAATAAAGTTAATAAAATAAAAATAAATACCTCTAAAGACACTTTGAACACAATAATAATTTACAAATTAATAGGGTACTAAAAACTCGAATCTTTATCTCATACAGTAAATTTCTTTCACTCTGGAAGGGTAAAGGGTATGGGATAAAGGACACAGGAAAACCCTAAAATAATAAATGAAATAATTCGATCGCGATCCGTTCAAGATACGGTACTTACTTTCTGAGTGGCACAATCAGCAATGTAAAAAAATGGCACGTAAAAGCCGAGCATTCCGAAAATATTTCCCACGCAAATCATTATAAAAACCGGATCCATGAGCAGAGAGAAGTCCAGCATCGCCGCCACCGTGTGTCTCATCGTCTCCGGCACGCACGGACACATGGTGCTCTCCTCGAGCCGCGCGATTACCATCTGCGGCGCTTGACCGTCCGGTTGATCAGACGTCAACACGATAACCGACGTCTTCGGGATCGACGTCACGCTACTGCGATAAATGTTCAAATCCCTCTGCGAGTTCGTGTATTCCGGCAAATTCCGGATGCTCCCGCTGTAGAAGATGTCTTTCCGGTACATCGGTCTGTTGTATTCTTTTTTATCCGGTCGGCACCGGTCGGTCACAGTCAGAGTACTCCCGAGACCGTTCTCCCCTACTTTCACCCACACTTCTTCGACCGAATAATTGTTATTCCTACCCCCACTTTGACCCGCCAGACTTCCAGACGACACTTTGAGTCGTAAAGAGTGTTTTCTCATGTCGCCACCCATCGCCATGTTGCTGTAACTCAGTTTCCCGAACGAATCCTGACGGAGAATTCCTCCGTTTCTTCTCGCCATGCCCTCTAGTATCGGCACGCTGTAGTTCTTGGGGATTCCGTTGGGCAGTCGGTTCCCGCTGACCCTCACCACGGGTACCAGACTCGCTCTCGGGGTCGGGGGCGGCCGAGCGCAGTCGGTGACTGAGCCCGAGCCGATCATCATCTTGACCGTCGATCCAGCGGCCGAGTCCGACGATCCAGAGCCGTCGGTGTCGGTCGGTTTCCCGTTCTCCGCGATCGGCGGCAGCGGCATTCCGGACACCGGGGTGTCGGGAACTTTGCCGAATTGGTCCAGGTTGAAGCTCGAGTGGACACCGGGTTCCATGTTGATGTTGTACTTGGGTCGGCGTTCCATCGTGCCGTCCGGAAGTTGGACCATGAAGTAAGCGCTGCCGCAGATGGAGCCTCGCTCCATCTGCCATTTCTTCTCTTCGGCTATTCGTTGTAGTAGCGGTTTCTGGCGCGGGTCTTGTTTCTTGGGTTTCACCTCGAGGGGTCGCATTAGGCTGCCGACCACTATGCAGTTGAGGATGAGACCCGCCATGATCATTGTTGCGCCTTTCCAGCCGTACATTCCGAGAAGTTGTTGGGTGAGGGGTGCGAAAATGAAAGTTCCGACGCCGGAACCGCATACTGCAAGGCCGGTTGCAAAAGCGCGTTTTGTCTCAAAGTAGTAACCAACGCTGACGATAGCAGGCAAATAGATTAAGCCAAAGCCAATACCTACAAGTAGAATAAAAAATTGAATAATTAAATGTAAATAACAACATAAATAGATACCAAAATAAGAAGAATGTAAACATACATTTATCGTATTTCTCTGATTAAAAGCAAGCACTCCTATTTCGGGAGAGTTTTTATTAATTTAATAATTTTTAATCTAATTTTGATAAAATTAATGAAAATTAATCTAGTTTTTGATTAATTCAACTAATTTTAATGTATCAATGTCATTTCACCGTGAAAATTTTAAGTTTTATAAAAACGTTCAAGGTGCTTTTATTTTTTTTCGTCACTCCCAAACCTTGCACTTCTATTTCGAAGTGAGTTTTTTAATTCAATAAATACGATGTTTCAATGCTGCCATCAATTGTGATTTTGGTTCTCTACCTAGTAGCAAATTATTAAACTGCTGGAAATGTAGTTTCAAATAAATCTGCCTGAGAGTGTAATTTTCAGTGATGTTATAATTGTATTTTCATATGTTTTGATTGAGGAAATCCACAAACATTCATTACATGCAACCAATTGCCACCAGACGTCAGCAGTCTGCAACAGGGCAGTACAGGGAAAGCGATGGCGGCACTGACAGACACAGTTTCTCATTCTAAATGAACATTTCATCAATATTTACCTCCTAGGACTCCGTATGTGAGCATGAGACAGTCAATATTGGGGGAAACTGTACTTAATAGGAAGGCTATACAACTCAGAATGCTGCCTGCTATGGTGACCGGCCGACAGCCGTAACGGTTTGTTAAGGCACTTACGAACGGACCTAAAATAAATTGATTACCGGTAAGGTATAAGAATTTTTCGGAAAACTTCATCTGTTGAAAATACTTACCAACACTCAGGTAGCAGCCAGATAAAAGAGAGCCCACCCACGTCGTTTTGCTTCTGCCGCCATTGAAATAGTTGTCGAACTCCGGAAGGAAGATTCCAAATGAGTAGGCAACTCCATCCACTATCATGTTACATATGAATGAGGCAAATACAACCACCCAGCCCCAACCTGCAAAAGAGAGAGAAAGAGAGAGAGAGAGAGAGAGAGAGAGAGAGATTATTTTACAATCTATATAAATAAAAATGTAAAATGAAATGTGTTCAAAACAGCTAATCTCCGAAAGTTCTCGACCGATTGCTCTG
>JAQFZP010003432.1:0-10271 GCA_034695745.1 Geophilus truncorum | reverse complement strand
TTTTATCCTTAACCACGCGTTTTGTGCACCTATAGAATTGAGTCTTCCAACACGAACCACGAAACGGATTTCATCACCGCTAATAAACGTAGAGTAGTCACTTTCGTCATGAGTTGGGTCAACATTATACGAGAAGCCGTTTTCGACGATTCAACCACAGCTACATTTTTAGACGTAACATCAAAATTAACAGTGTTTACTACGTTGCAAAATTTCATAGCCAAATTGAATTCTAGATGACGTCACACGTTTGCACTTTGTGATGTTGCCTAACGAAATTTCGCGATTTTGCAACAATGTAAACACTTCTTGAACTGACTATGGGGATAACAGTATCGATGTTTTTGTTGTTTTAGGAACTTAATAACGTGGTCCGTGCCGATTCTCGACGGTACAACCTACAAGAGGAGGTGAAAACCATGTCACGGATTATAGACATGAAACAAAAGTATTTTAAAATAAAAAATGCAATTTCTAAAAATTTTATTAAAAAAATAAAAAAAAAATTTTTTTTCTTATTATCAGATTTATCGAAGACAGGCAAACAAGTACTGGCAGAAAATGGAAATTGCAGCCGAGTGGACACCTGGTGAGGGTTTCGAGAAGCAACGGACAAGAAGATGGAAATTCGTTGCATCAACCGCCCATGAGGCAGACGGACGATGGTGAAAGGATTTAAAATAATTTGTTACAGTCTTTATTAATGCAAAGTAAAATTTTGCAGTGATTTTCAAAGTATACTGCGCCGACCACACTTATGGCACCTTGAAGATGCCATTGGGGGCCACCGCCGAGATGATCAAAAGGTGCGCTGCCGACAAGCTCGGTCTCAAGGACGACTTGCTTCTGGTCGAAGTCAAATCTACCGGAGGTGACATTTTATCAACTAGTTTTCAATTTTTATACTAATGTTTTTGTTTGTTTTAAAAATCAAGAGCGTGTCGTGTTCAAAGACACAGAAGTGAGCATACCAACGGGGCTCAGTTTGAACGGGCGCATCTTTATCACTCCTAGAGATCACGTGGACGCCTTGGTATTCTTATAAATTTATCTGCTTATATTTTGAAAATAATTTATTTAATTTTTATTTCCAAGACTCCTTTGGCGGAACAAGATGGTCCCACAGAAGGAACTGCGACCAACATCGAGATGTTTAGTTCTCGAGATCTCGCGTTTCATCTGATGGCCATCGACTGGGATCTGTTTAGCAACGTACACGAGGTTATTTTTATTGTAATTTTTTTATTTTTAAATTATTTTTAAAAACAAAAAATCAAAATTTTTTTTTTTTAGTATGAGTTGATCTATCACGTGTTCGGGCGTCACCAGTTTCGTCGGATCATGTCCAACTTGGACGTATTTCTCCGTCGGTTTAACGAAGTTCAGTATTGGATTGCCACTGAGATGTGCCTTACCAAAACGCTCAGTAAACGAGTGCAGCTCATACGAAAATTTATAAAAATGGCTGCCTAGTAATGCGCTCTGGGAATAATTTTGACATTTTGCAATCTAATTTTTAATTTTCTCACCAGTTGTCGTGATTTTCAAAACCTGAACGCTTTTTTTGCTATTGTCATGGGTCTTAATAATGTGGCTGTGAGTCGCCTCTCTCAAACTTGGGAGGTAAATAGAACTTGTTAAATTTTGGAAAATTAAAATAAATATTAATTTTATTCTTTTCGGTGGTAGAAACTTCCTAGTAAGTTCAAAAAAATGTTTAGCGAGTTCGAGACTCTAATCGATCCTTCGAGAAACCATCGGGTATACAGGATAACCATGGCGAAAATGGCGCCTCCAATTATACCATTCATGCCATTGCTCATTAAAGGTAAACTTAATTTTTGGTTTTTTGATTTTATAATTTTAAATTTTATTTTTTTTTTAGATATGACATTTACTCACGAAGGGAACAAAACTTATTATGAGGGTCTAGTCAATTTTGAAAAAATGGTAAATAGCGTTTTTAAGGTTAAAATGAGCGAATTGTTTTCAAATTTTTTGATTGTTTCAGCACATGTTAGCACAAACATTACGTACCATACGTCATTGTCGTAGTCAACCATTTCGTAAGTTTTTTTTAAAGTTGTTTTATTTTTTATTTATTTATTTATTTATTTATTTTTTTGTTCATTTTAAAATTTCTTTTTAGAATACGATGAAGCTTTATTAACCAAAAACGATCTTGAAATTAGGCAATTTTTAAGGTATCGTACTGTTACATTATTCATATCTGATAAGGGTTGCCAATCGTTCTGCATTTGGTGGGACTGTGACTGTCCCTCATTTAAACCCTGTGTCCTGCGTCCCGCGTCCCGCCATATTTTGTAATTTCATTAAAATGTTCCAATTTCGTGATGCAGTTGAGCTATTTTTTAAATTTGCCACTAATGGGCATTAGAAATATATTCTCAGATCTAAATCTCTGATCTGAGAAGTAAAGAATTAGTATGGCTTTTAATCCTGTTTTCCAACTGTTGCACTTTCAAAAGAGATTTTATAGATTAAGATAGATGCAGTATAAGTTTCTGTACTTCTACTTATATTTAAACCTTTTTTTTGTTTCTAATTAAGCCTATATTTTGTCCCTAGTTTAAGCCTTTTTGTACATGATCATTCTTATGTCATGCTTCTTTTGTTGATATTATGCTATTGTATTAAGGTTTCTTTGCAACTGAAATGTCATTATTAAATCAGTAAAGCATCGGCTTTGCTCAAGGCAACACATCTTTCTTTCTTCGCTCTCTCTTGGCTTCTTTTTCTTCTTCACTGCATTAACATTAGCCTTAACTTAAGGGACTTATAGCTTTTTATGATTGATTAACCAGTTAGCTTTTTAGTATATATTTTCACATTTTTTCATTCTGTTTTCCAACTAATTTTTTATTATGTCTACACAAAGTTCACTTTAAAATGACTTTTCTGGTTGATTTGTAGTAAATCTTTTTTACATCTACATTAGAATAATGCTCAATTTCTAAGTCTTATGCTTTTTATCATCATTTTGTTATCTCTGTCTTCATTCCCCTGGATCGATCTTAAACTGTCCAATGGTGGTTCCTGGCTTGACTCTTGCGTTTGCTCTCGTCGTTCGACAAGCATTTCTAATTTACATTAACGGCAACATAACCTGCTGCTGTGCAACTCGGCGTCCGGTCCATCCATCAGACGACGGCCCACCAGACTGTTCTCTAGAATTGATAGTTAAAGGTTCAGAAAAGGCCAACAAAATCCTAGGAAAAATTGAGTCTACACAGCCATTTATAAAACATAAAAGATAACAAGATTTATTCTACACTTAGAATCTATACATAATAAAAATAAAATAAATTAAGCATTTTATGTGATGTCACCATGCAATTACTGGTGGCATAAAACGTATCAAAATACAACATTACAGACACCTGTGAGGAACTGCTCACACTAGTTCCTCAAAATAAACATTAAATTATCTGAATCTCAACTTACAAAACGTATTAAATTCGCAATTTATCATTATAAATCATTCAAATTCAAATAAAACAATACTACTACATTATTATAACATCTTAATAATGCATATTACAACAAATCACAATAAACACCTATTTCCACTTTTCTGGTTGCTTTAGATTGGCTTTGTAGTAAATCATTTACATATTTTCATTCTGTTTTCTAATAAACTTTTTATTGGCTTTTATGTTTATAAAAAGTTGACTTTCAACTACTTCTTTCAACTCATTTCCAATAATCTTTCTGATTGCCTTTCTGTTGGTTGTTTTTCAACTAACTTCACACAAGCTTTTTAGTATATCTTTTCTTATCTTTCCATTCTGTTTTTCAACTAATTTCACACTAACCTCTTGTCTTGACAAACCAAAAAATAGTTCTCGACATCTCTGTGCTCGAATTTGTTTGTTTTCTAATTCCGACTCGTCATACCAAGTTTTTCGGACTTATCTTCAATGAAAAAAAATCTTTTTCTGTTGTCAGTAGGCTTTTAATTTCGTTAATCCACTGGTATACTTTTCAATGTAATATTAATAGTTATTTTAGTTTATATTTCTCATGGAAAATAAATAAAACTTCTTACTCTCGCAGCCTTTAAAGTCCTCATATACCATAACTTGTGTCGTCGTTGGTTAGATGGCATGCCAGAAAAATCTAACTTTGAAAGTCATATTTTGCGCAACAAAAAAAAAAAAAAAACACGAAAAATTGCAAATACAGTACAGCGATATGTTATTATTTCTAAGTAATACAGTCAACGTCCTTAAATCCGGACATACTAATTCCCGGCCAGCTCTCACACCCGGTCACTTTTTCCAGTCTTGGCCTATGTCCGGATTTGAGAGCGTTGCTTCTTAATTTGCAACATTTAATCACTAACAAATAATTTTGATGTATTCCAGAAAGTGGTGGAAAGTGGTGGTTAGGGCCTGAAAAAAAATGAAATTGGAATAAACCAAGCGCGATGTTTAGTAAAGCAGCAGCTTTGCTCAAGGCAACACATCTTTCTTCATTCACTCTCTCTCTCTCTCTCTCTCTCTTGGCTTCTTTTTGTTCTTCATTGCACTAACATTAACATTAGCTCTAACTTAAGGGACTTCTTTCCATTCTGTTTTCCAACTAACTTTTCATTGGTTTTTATGTCTACATCAAGTTCACTTTCAATTACATCTTTCCACTTATTTCCACTTTGTTTTTACATATTTTCATTCTGTTTTTCAACTAATTTCACACTAGCTTTCCAGCATAACAAACTAAATTGTCTTTCTTTTTAACCCTTTGTCCTGATTTTTGATTAACTGTGTCTCGAGATAAAAATTTTGAAGTTGGCAACCCTATATCTGATGCAACGTGAAATGAGGTGTAAATTGGAGCCAAAGGTTATCTGTTGGCATCTCGAAATTAATAAACGAGCTCCCAGGGTACATTAATCGATTAAAGTCGCTTCAACTTTTTATTTTATATGTTCATTATTAAAACTCAAAATTTCAACTAAGTGACTTCAATCATAGCTCTTAATGGCGCATCTGATTGATGAATCAAATTAAAATGTCACATTCTTGAAATATTGAGACAGAAACTCTTTCTGTTGCAAAAATATATTTTCTATACCCGTACCAAAGAATATTGAAAAAGGGGAAGATTTGTGGATCTGTAGAGTGTACTCTTTTCACAACCATTCTCTGCTATTACTGTTGATTATTGGTGAGTGGTGAAGTTGCAGTGTGTGCAAATGAGTACCAGGCTGTGTTAAAAAATCACTCATTTCTTTGTTAACTGGACTGCCATCCAGTTGTTAGCCAAATTGAGTATAATGTTTGTTACTGTCAGAAGGGGTACATTTAATCAGGGTCATTCTTTTCTTGCTTGGCCCGTGCTGTGTCACCTTTTTTAATGGAAATACAGAAAAGTGGTTGCTACACTGAAATCCATCATTAGGTATAGCAGAAAGCCTAACCAAATGAATCTCATAGGATTTTAAGGGGCATAAAAATTGCAAGGGCTAAAACTATTTTTTACACTGAATTTAGCCAGAACCTAGTTTACTAGAATATGCATGAACTCAAAAAGGAAAACAATTTTATATTCAAGTTGTGTAACAGTGTAAGATGGTTTTTGTTTTTTTAATTGCAGAAATCTATCAATAATCGAGAATCAAAGAATCCTAACGCAGTTATCGCATAAACTAGAACCGCGTCGAGGCTAGAAAACCAACTAATGGTCACAAGGTACCTGCTAAATTAGAGATTAAACCAAATAAAAAGACGAACGAAATGAAAACCAAAGGACATTCCAACGACCGATTCATTTTTATTTCTTTTCCATTTTTCGTTATACTTTACTTAATCTAACTAAACTAACTTGTACTTTTGATACGAACAAAAATGCGACAAATCGAACAAATTTTTCACTTCATAAATTTAAACAAAAAAAAGGTAAAAGCAGGGTCAACATGGATTTTTTTTTTGATTTTTTTAAATAAAATTGCATAGAGCCTTCCATTTTAATTGACTTACTGTATAAGTGTTTTGAAATTTGTGACTGTTTTACGTTTTTTTTTTTTTTTTTTCTTTTGTGCCAATTTGTGTTTCCGGTGCTCAGATACTCGTTATTTATGAGAAAAAAAAATCCGTTTCAGGAATTTTTTTTATTTTTTAAATTGTAATAAATAAAAAATACTGTGATGTTTTAATCATTTTTTTTCTCATTTCGATCGCGTATATTCATTCCTGAAAAAAAAAACCCTTTTCCACGTGTCTTGTATATTTCTGCAAAATGTAAAAATTTGATGCTCAAGTCTTTAAAACCTGCCACTTTTACTGTTTGGAGTAACAAAAAAAATATATAAAAAAAATATATATATGAAACAATTGTAAACGTTAGTTGTGTATATGTTTAAAAGTTAATTTTCGTACAAATATATTTTTTTCTATTGTAACTAATGGGTATTTGACGTTTTTCCAACACGAGAATCACATGAAATTTGAATTAATTTCAAAAAGAAAATGTCAATATTTTGATGTTAAGTCGCGAGCCTTTCATTTCTCCACGCTACAGTTTATTTCCGGTTTGATTAAATAATGCGCCGAGTCGATTTCTTGTGTTATTCTAAGTGGGGGTAAATTTTAAAAGTATCTTTTCCTGCCAAATAAATTCCTATATAAATGTTGGAACGAGAAAAATACAAAAACATATCACTTTTGACCTCTTCTCTCATCTCCGATGCCTTGCACTCTATTTGTAGCTTTTTTCATAACTTAGGATATATACATAAAAGATAAAAATAATTAAAAAAAACTGATACGTATTTTGTACGCAGTATTTAGCCTTGACTTTTTTCTAACCTCTCAACTGACACCCAAAATAAAAATAAAAAAATCCTAAAATTCATGTTACAGCTTATAGAAAAATAAAAAAATAAAATAAAAAAACGTAATTCCAAGCTCAAATTCCTCAGGACAAATTCCTGAAATTACCATAAAAAGAAATTAAGCAATTTAAAAATTTATTTATTTTATGTATGCAGTTTATGGGAGATTTATTTTTCCATTGTATTTTCTATTTTCTACCTCACTATGCAGCGTAGTCACGTTAATTGAGCTTCGTCAAACAGTTTTGTTTGTGTGTAAATATAAGTGGAATTGTCTGTTTACATTTTTTATTTTTGTTTCTTCTCCTCTACAACTGCCACATGTTAAATAAAATGTCAGTGTTGCAGAAATTTGCATATTGTTGCGTGTCATTTGAGACATATCTTTTCTTTTTTCTTTTTTTTTTTTTTTTGTACATAGTTGACTTTTATGTCTCAACCAAGTGTCTCATTTTGTAAAAGGAAAAAATAAAAGTTTGTTTATAAAAAATTTTTATTACTTTAATTAAGTGATTTTTTTAGATTAATATTTCTCGATAGGAGTTATGATGAAATTTGAGGAGATTGAATTTCGAAAATGGAGAAAATTGATGTTCACTCTCATATTTTACCTCCCGAAATACCCGATATGAAAGAGGCAAGTTTTTGTTGTTCTTGCATTGTATTTTCATTTATTTATTAATTAATTTTTTTATTTTGTTTTAATTCAGTTTTCGGGTTACGGAGGTTGGATTCGATTGGATCGCGATTGTAGAAAAATGGTTAAAGATAATGGCGATTTTTTTCGATCTGTCGATGAGAATTTGTGGTGTTTAAAAAGTCGATTGAATGACATGGATCGAACGGGTATTTAAAATAATGAAATTTGAAACTTTTTTTATTTAAATGAGTCAATTTTTTTAAAAAGGTGTTCAAATGCAAGTTCTTTCTACTGTTCCTGTGATGTTCAGTTATTGGGTATGTTAAATTTTAATTAATTTTTTTAATATTATTTTTTTTTCTTTTAATAGTCAAAAGGACAAGATGCTCTTTATTTAAGTCAACAGTTAAACAACCACATTGCTTACTGCGTACAAGAATATCCGACGAGATTTGTCGGTTTAGGTACGATTCCTATGCAAAGTCCAGAATTGGCAGTAAAAGAACTGCAGAGATGTGTTTTGGATCTGAAATTGAAAGGAGTTCAAATTGGTAGTCATGTCAACGACTGGAATCTAGATCATCCGAAATTGGATTGCATTTATAAAGTAATGAATTTTTAAAAATGATAATTATAAATTATTGAAATAATTTTCAATTTCAGACTGCCGAAGATGTCGGTTGTGTCATTTTCGTTCATCCGTGGGACATGGAATGTAGTGGAAGAATGAATCAGTATTGGCTTCCGTGGCTTGCTGGTTGGTACATTCGCCATCTAGTGTCTAAATTTAATATTAATAATAGCGTTTTTCCAGGTATGCCATTTGAAACGACCGTGGCAATTTCGTCTATGATTTTCGGTGGTGTCTTCGAACGGTTTCCACGTTTAAAAGTTTGTTTCGCTCACGGTGGTGGCGCTTTTCCTTTTACCCTCGGTCGAATGGAACACGGTTTCGACGTCCGCCCAGATTTGTGTGCGGTCAAAGTAAACAAAAGTCCGAAGCAGTACGTAAACAGAATTTACGTGGACTCGCTCGTACATGACGAAAAGTCCTTAAAATTTCTCGTGGAAACTTTGGGCGAGGTTGTATAGCAAATTTAAATAGTTAAAATTTATTTTCTAATTTATTTTCTAATTTTTGTAGGATAATGTGATGCTCGGAAGTGATTATCCATTTCCACTCGGTGAATTACATCCAGGGTTGTTAGCAGAAACAACTTTAAACGAATCGTGTCAGGTGAAATTTTATTATGGTATTTATTCATTTCAAATGTTGGAAATAATTCATTTTTCTAATTTTTAGAGAAAAGTCTTAGTTGATAACGCAGTAAAATTCTTCGATATCGACAAAACTTTAACTCTGCAATGATGTTTTCGATAACAATTTGATATTTGCATACATGTCTAAAAAATGTCTAAATTTCTCCTTTAAATCTTCTACAGCTTCAACATTTTTCGTGGAAATTGGCAAAATGGCATCGAATTTGACGAATTTCTTTGGTACTAACTCAGACGGAATTTCTTTTATCGCTTCTATAAAAAAAAATAAAAATTATAACATTTTAAAATAATTTATAATTTTTTATTTTTACCTTCAAAATATTTTAACTTATCCAACAACATTTGATATCTAACATTGGCTTGCATCGTGTCCATTTTGCTGACCACGAGAACAGCTGGTTTGTCCACTAACTCCGATTTAAACAATTCCAATTCCTTGTTTAAAATAATCATCGTTTCAAATGCGTCTCTGAAAAGATGTCTGTCGAGCTGATATCCATTAATGTCAACAACAAACAGCAACATCTTCGCTCTTTCTACGTGTTTTAGATAACCAAACTCCCTTTTCGCATTTATATGACCATTTTCAATCACACTAGGCATGTCCAGAATTTTAATCTGCAAAAATATTTGTAAAATAATTATTAAAAAAATAACTTTACTCATAAAACCTCTCTGTAATCCGAATATTTAACAATGTTGATCATAGGGGTATTTATTTGAATAGATTTTCTGGATTCTGCGCACATCGAGTGTATCAAACTAGTTTTCCCAGCTCTTGGAAACCTGAAATAAATTACCGATAACATATTTTTCACATTCTAAATTAAAATTTCAAGGTTATCAATGTTTACCCTACAACACCCACATCCGAGATCAATTTCAGATCCAATTCAATACTCTGCGCTTGACCTCTCTGACCCGAAAACTGATTTTCCTTAGACCCACCAGCGCCGCCTTGTGCCACCAAAACGCTAGAATTTTCATATTTCAAATCACCTACAACAAAAAAATATATTTTAACATTTATTTTCACGATTTACTCCTTTTAATTTACCTAGCAAACGTCCATTATCGGTTAAAACTTGGACACCAACAGGAACTTTAATTTTAATATCATCACCTGGCGCGCCTATCACGTACCTGGCTCTAAATAATAATTAATTTCAGCTTCAAACAATTTTAAATTTTAGAAAATATAATTTTATATTACTTGCTGTCCTCGCCGACGCCAGCGCTGAAACGTTTTTGAGGAAATTCGGATAAAATATTGTCAAATGTTTGATCAGTTTTCGCTTCGATGTAAACATCACCACCTTTTCCTCCTACCCCGTTGAAACGTGGGTTTCCCATTCCGCCCGCTCCTGCTTTGACGTGGATGCGAAGAGCATCGATGAAGCTTCTCTAAATGTATTAAATAGATTTTTATTTGTTTTTTATTTACTTAGTTCATGATACCTTAACAGCTGGATTCGTGATTAATGTTTTCAACAC
>JAQFZP010003431.1:0-10278 GCA_034695745.1 Geophilus truncorum | reverse complement strand
TGCTGCTCACGGGACAAGTATTTTACACCTAAAAAGTGTAAGCCTGCACTTGTTTACACCTGATTTTTCTTAGAGTGATGTGATTAAATTCTAATTTTATTCTTTAATATGGTTATACATTGTTACATTGAATTTGAGGAATTGTCAGGATGTTTTCTTTTTAATCTCAGTTCTCGACCACCATTTCTGTCTGCAGCTCCCGTCAGAAATTATGAGATTCTTTTTATTATGTCTGCATCAGTAGCATCGTGAACTCTTGATCTTATTGCTCCTATTAAAAAAGAAAAAAACAGATAAATAAAATTAATTATTTCATTTCAATTTTACTTACTTTCCACTGCTTTGAAGCTGTTTAAAGCAGTGAAACTCTTTTTTTTTTTTTTTTGTTTTTTGCCTTGACCACTATACAACAGGCAAACCTCATTTGTTATGAATTTTTTCATAACATTACAAGTGACGCTTGCCAGTGTATTTCCTCCTGCCAATGCTAAAGTCCGTGCCTAAAAAAACAAAAACAAAGCGATTAATTTATAATAAGAATGTAACTATAACTTTAACAATGATATAAATACACACCAAATTGTTAATGTCGCTTTCGGTTTTAATTTTCTCATCAAATTGTTGCAACCATTCATTTGTTGCCAATGGAAATTCACTCTCGTACGTAATAGTTGTTGATTCTACAGTTACCGTATTTGTATTTTCTTCAGATACTTTATTCCAAATCTTACCTACTACCTTCAAGACTTGCCTCATATCGCATTGAAGGCTAAGTAGTTTTTTCTCATTTTCTGAATTAGAAATAAAAAAAAATTAAATTAAATAAAAATTAAAAATAAAATAAATAATAAATTCAAAAAATACCTTTGCAAGAATCGCAATGACTCTTATTTTGTACACTCATTTCAGTTAAACTATTAGATTTCCGAGGTGTTGAATTCATAATGTCGGCTTAAAAAAGGAAAGAAAACGTGTAAATTTATGTCTCTAATAAATGAAATTATTTATTAACAACCGTTAGGTGAGAAAGTTGGGAGTGAAGGATAAACGTGCTCGCAATTGGATAATGAATCATCATCGCTTAATTCGCCGTCATCTTCACATTCACTAGATGACCCTTTTTTCGATTTGGAGTCGTACACGAAATTTGAGTCTCTTGTTTTGTTAGATTTTCTTTTCTTCTTTGGGCGGTCTCTATCTGTTTCACTAACAGTGTCATGGTTCAGCGCTTCGTTTGCTTTTTTTAAAGCACTTTGATATGTACCTAAGTTAGAAAAAAGTTTGTGTTTAAAATAGTTTTTCTTTTACCTCGTCTCAAAATAAGAAAAATCAAAAATACTTACTAGCATAAACAATTACACGCTTAATTTCTCAGCCTCCACTTTCTCGGATTCATCTTGACCCTCGGATTAAGCCACACTGTAAAAAATAAAAGAGTAAAAAGGTGTAAAAAAAAACACTTTTTTAAGGGTAAACAGCTTGTCCCTATTTCAACTCTCATTTAGAGTAACATTACACTGTGGTGGTGTAATAGACAAAAGGTGTAAACTAAACACCTTTATATTATTACACCTTTATTTTCTAGTGAGAATAACTTTACACTCTATTGAAAATGCCAATCACATTACACCTTTTTTCCCAATGGGTGTAAATGTTTAACTTTACACCTTTTATACAAAGATTTGTTTAACACTTCCTCCTTACACCTTTGTGTACCCATTCTACACTTATTTAAGTGTAAATGAGTAGGAGGATGGTGTAAATAAGCTTTTAACACTTATTTACACCTCACATTTCTTACTGTGCATATGACAGGCCTGGCCAGTCGAATTCAGTTATAGGAAACCAATTCAGTTTCAAACTTGACATTTAATTTTGTCTTGTTTGCTTCTTTTTGTGTTGAATCTTGTTTTACTTTATGTATTTGAATTCTTTTGGTTGTCTTAGTTTGTTTTGATTTTGATTTTGTTTGTCTTGAATGATGATTGTGCTTGATTTGGTTTTGATTTCCTTTGACAAATTGTTTTTAGTGTTTTGTCTGATTTTGACTTGTTTGTTCTGAAGATTTTCATGTATTTGTTTTGCCGTTTGTTGTGGTATTTTTTGATTTGCAACAGGTCGCGTATCATATATGGCCAGAGTAGCCGCTAGAAATTTCCTTCCCACGAACTAAAGAAAGTTCTTTTTAACGCTGACTGCAGCAAGTATGATTTAAATGAATAAATAAAAAAATGAACGATAAGTAAAACTTGTGTTAATTTATTGAAAATAATGCAAATTATTGCGACACGTCGTTGGTTAATTATGATTGTTTGGTTACCGAGAAATGCAGTGGTTATCTGGACATGTGAAGACTGCATCAGGTACAATTTGCTCCTCATCGATCAAAATAAATAAAAATGATAAGTGTTATCAGTAATTATCACTCATTATTTAACTATAAAATAAATCTTAGGTCGTCTTATTTGTTTTTCTGATTAACCGGCGCCGAGGTGAGTCGTCGTTCGCTGAATTCGCGTATCGTTTACCGTAAATGTCTCTATTTAAGATCTTTTGTTTCGATAGACAGTATTTTATTCGACCCGATAGAATCATGAAGACTAAATTGTTAGCGTTGTTTTTACTGGCTTTTTGTGTCGCGGTTTGCGCTCAAAGTTCAGGTTTGAGTCGATAGTCTCATTTAATTAAATCTTAAAACCAAAAATAAATATTTTTTTTCCTGTTCAGATAAGAAAGTCGTTTGTTATTACGGCAGTTGGGCAGTTTACAGACACGGCAGAGGTCACTTTCCGGTGGAAGCCATAGATCCGTTCATCTGCACTCACCTCATTTACGGATTCGCCGGTTTGTCCTCGGCCAACACTATTGTTTCGCTGGACGATTGGAACGATTTGCCCGACAACTGGGGGAAAGGTAACTTTTACAGTAATTTGTTACAATTGTTACAATTACTGTAACTTTATGCAAAATTTCTGTTGTTTCAATTCCAGTTATGTTTCGTTAGAGTTACCTGTTACCATAAAAACTCTCTAAGTTTATAACAGAAAAAATTTAAAATTTATGCATTTAAAATTTTTAACAAATTTGGAATTTAATGATTTACTCATTTGTGTTGAATTTGAAAGAAAAACTCTCACAACAAATCTTGATAATTGGCAATTTTTTATACATTGGGTTAATTACAGATATAAATGTTATGCTAAACTTAATGAAGTGGTAACAAAAATAGTAACTTTTTTTTTTCTTACATTACGTCTTTACCATTACATTAGAGAGTTTGTGCTACTCTTGGTTAAGAGACCGGTTACCTTAAACAAGCACGTTATAATGATTTTTCTCTTAAGGGAAAGTAGCACAAACTCTTCTATTATTAAATTTTATAACTAATTACGTTATTGTTACCATTAACATGACAGCGTTACTGGTAACTGTAACGGTCACAACCCTGGTTATTTCTTAATTGGTTACAATTAGTGTTATCTACGGTATTTATTTATTTATTTATTTATTTATAGATGCTTTTGGGCGATTTAACGGACTGAAAAATGTGAATCCTAAACTCAAGACCATTTTGGCCATCGGGGGATGGAACGAAGGCTCCAAGAAATATTCTTACATGGCTGAGTCTGGAGATAAGAGGAAAACTTTTGTCGATTCGGTGGTGGTTTATCTTAGAAAATACAACTTCGACGGACTCGACATGGACTGGGAGTACCCCGGGTTGCGCGAAGGGAGACCTCAGGACAAACAGAATTTCGTTTTGCTGCTTAAGGTGAAGAAAATTTAATTTAAAAATTCAAAATTTAAAATTATTTTGAAGGAATTGAAAGAAGCTTTCACGCCATACGGTTTGCTCCTCACTTCGGCCGTCGGTGCCGGGAAGGAGACCATGGACACCGCTTACGACATAGCCGGAATTTCAAAATACCTCGATTTCATCAACGTCATGACGTACGACTATCACGGTGGATGGGAAAACGTCACCGGGCATAACTCGCCACTGTATGCCCGACCGGAAGACAGCGAACTAAACAAAATCCTCACGATGGTGGGAAAATTAAATTTGAAAAGTACTATTTTATTTATTTTATTTTATTTTTTGTTCTAGAACTATTCGATTAATTATTGGATCGATAACGGCGCACCCCGAGAGAAAATTATATTGGGCATGGGTTTGTACGGGAGGAGTTTCACCTTGCAGAACGAGAAGGACAACGGACTCGAAGCTCCGGCGCCGCAGAAAGGCAACGATGGACCGTACACCAGAGAACCGGGAACCCTCGGCTACAACGAGGTATCGCGATATAAATTTAAAAATTATTTTATCATCCTGTTTACAATAAAATGATGTACAGATTTGCGAAGACATGACCAAAGGCGTGCCGTGGAAAGTCGTGTGGGTGGATCGCTACGAGGCGCCTTACGCCTACAATAGTCGCCAATGGGTCAGTTACGACGATCCTAAGAGCATTCAAATCAAGGTGCAAAATATCTGAGTACTCAACAACATCAACTTTAATTTTGTTTATCGTATTAGGCAAATTACGCCCGTGACATGAAACTCGGCGGTGGAATGGTGTGGAGCATCGAAACGGACGACTTTCAAGGATTGTGTCATGGGGAGAAATTTCCTTTGATAAAGATCATCCACAGAACTCTAATAGGACCAATTGACAAACCCTCGGTCGTGGTCACCCAAGGCACGACTCGCTCGCATGGTTGGTCTGGGAAACCGATCACTTTCCCCACTGTCCCCAGTCATTCTTCTCCGCCCGACGAATGCGACAACATCGGTTGGTTTCGCGATGCTGACGATTGCACCATTTATTGGCGGTGCTTTTACAAGGGAGGGCGAATTGTGAAACAGGTAAACAAAATATTAAATGAGACTTTTATTTACCGTGAAATGGGGTAACTTTGGCCGCGAGAAATTTTTTTTTAAAGATTGCCTATCATTTTCTTAGTGATTTCGTAATATCTTGCAAAAAATTCAAGAAAGACCCTTTGTAAAATAGTCATGTGCTAAAAAATCATACTGCCTAGGGCAGTAGAAGATCATATTTAATTTAAAAATTTGTTTAATTGTAATTACTATTAACATTTGTAACCACTAAGGTTATAACATTTACTGAAAATTAATTGTTTTGCTTTTTTTAAGCAAAGAATACTGAATTAAGTGACTTTTGAGAGGAGTTTGGGTTAACTTTGAACGGCTCGTTTCAGTGCAAGTCTCTCGTTCAATTTATTGTCAACTTTTAATAAAAAAAAATTTAAAATAATTTTACACGAAAATGAAATTATAATAAAATCAGGCATTTATTTGTTTAAATTAAATATTTTTCATAATTAGTGGCTTCAAAATTGAATTTAGCAGATGCTCTTTGCATTATTCTGCTTAAAAACGGCAAAAGTATTGTTTTTAAATTATTTTTTTCTATTTAAATTATGTTTCTTGAAAGGTGACACTGAAATCTCAGAAAAACCATAAAAAAAATTTATTGTCCAAAGTAATGAAAATGTGGCATATCTTCGAACACTTCACTTAAAAAAAATAATTATGAACTAAAATACAGGAATTTTTTTATGATATGAGATATCAAGTCAATACTAGAGATTTGTCCTGGTATAAAACTGTATTTTAAACACTAAAGTTTTCAGATCAAAAAAAATATCAATCCATTTACAAGTTATTCAAGTTTTTAAGAAAAAAAAAACTATTCAAACCTACCCCATTTTACAATATTTATTTATTTATTTATATAGGAATTTCAATGCAGTCCGGGCACTGCTTTCGACAAGACGATACAAACGTGCAATTGGTTGGACAAAGTACCAGGGTGTTAATCATCTGATCGTGAATAAAATTAACTCTTGTTGTAATTTGTCTGAATAAAATGACAAAATGAAGCATTTCTGGATCCTTAGTCATTACTCATTTCTCATTTCACTGTCGGGGTCAGCGAGCAGCTCGAGTTTACGGTGACTCCGTATGCGACGTGCGTGCCCCGAGGCCTCGAAAAGGTTGGGGCTCATTAGTAATACGGCCTCCAAAGTCGACGGTCGCTGACTTTGTAAAACTAGCAGCCGAATTTTGCTGGGAATAAGCGCGTACACGATAACTTCTAGCTTGGTATTTTACTTTAGTTTTCATGAATCGAAAGGTAAGTTCGGTACCGGTAGTGTTTTTTTTTTTTTTTAATTATTTTTATTTATGGTTGTCCTTTATTCACCACTTGGATTCGATTTGAGGTTTTACGCTGTAATGTTGTTGTTTAATTCGTGGCATTTACACTTTCCTAGCGTGTCAATACTGAAATTTGGAAAATGTTCGAAATAATAAGTTTTTACCATTGGAATTTAACAACTTGGGTCAGTGTCCCTCCGCCCTCGCGAAAACAAAAATTCTTGATTCTCAATCTTGACCTCGACCTTCATTCCATCGCTTCCTCCTTCCTCTTACCTCTCGTTGTGATGAAATGAAACGTTGTTTAACAAATCCGAATCGAATGCTTTTTAAAATTAGATTTGCATCGCGAGTTTGTGCCTCTTGGCCCTGCTGACAACCCTCGCCGAATGTCGACAAATGCCCGATGCCGAACAGATGACGGCGTGGGCCGAGGCGCCGACCGACGACCAACCGCCGAAAATCAACAAACCGCCCTACTACGTGTACACCGAGGAAGTTTGTCGGGGGCTATCGGATAACAGTTTGGAGTTTAATTTATGCGCAGACGTGAATCAGGGGACGATTCCTCAAAATCCAATGGGTCAAAGCCCACTCAATCAAAGATATCCATTGTAAGTTGTAAGAAAACTCGAAAGAAAGAAATGTGGAATTTAATTCTTTTGCAGCGAATTCATTCGGAACAAAACTTTGGATTTCTTGCGCGGGTTTCTTCCGGTTCTCAAACAAGACCCACGATTGCCAAAAGTGTCCAAAATTGACCCTTCTTTTCCGCCGCCCGCAATTCGTCACAAACGAGAAGATTTGAACGAAACTCTAGACTTTAATGCGACGTCCGACGACGCTAGCGAAGGGAGAGCGATTCCGTGCAGCGACTCGTCAAATTTGTCAGTATGAAACGATAAAAAACGACGTATAAAAAAAATTTATAAATTTTATTTTCTTTTTGAAGTTTGTGTCGCATGTGGGGAATGTTGTCTAACTTGAATCCAGCAAAACCTAATCTAAACAGAAACGGAGTTGAAACGAACCCGGGCGAAGCTGTGGGATTGTCGACCGCTTGTCCGTCGATGGCGCATTACGCTACTCCGTTGTTTGCCCGCAACTACCGTGGAGTGTGGCGGTATATAGTTCAGATTCCATTCGAAGGTTATTTAGTTCAGTCGGTCGAAGTCACCAAATGCTCGTGAGTGAATTGTCTTTTTAAAAATAAAATAAAAAAAATTCTTACAGTAATTAATTATTGTTTTCTTAGGAATAAAAAATGCAGTTTTATGGACGGCGAATGCATGTCGTCGTCGCGGTGGATGTCGCTGCTGGCCGCCGAGATCTTCTACCCGACCTCTTCGATGCCGCACGCGCCACAGATGGTTCCCGCAACCACTCCGCCGCCGCACGCTGATCTACCGATCCCTCCGGTGTACGACTTCCAAAACTTCCAACAGTACCTCATCATGCGCGCGGGTAACGCGGAAAAGACGCACACCATCGACAAGATGGATCGGGAACCCGTCTCGCCGCCCAGTCTGCCCCAGTGCGACGGTGTGGATCAGCAGGGATGTTTCCAACTGCGCATGTTCTACGACTGGTTTCTGGTGCCCGGCGCGTGCAAGTGCTGGCGGCCCTCCGCGCGACAAACTCTGTTGTTTAGATAACGAGAAAAATGGTGGATTTTTGCAGTTATTTTATTTTTAAATTATTAATCAAGTGTAATTGACAATAAAACGTATTTCTCCATTTTTATAATGCACTTTTTTTTTCATTCTGGAATGGAAATAGGAGATTTTGCTCCCGTCACGACACGAGGTAATCGAGGGCTTTGTCTCGATCGTTGTCGTGGATTTTTAAAGCTTCTGCGATTGCTGCTTCTTCGAAACCCAAGTCCAAGAATTGCTTGAAGATTTCCAGATAAGTTTGAGCCTTTAAAAAAAAAAACAAGAAAAAAGAAAATTAAAATTTTGCACTGTACAGTGACTGACAAAACTGTCTCAATGATGGAGACAGTTGGCTTAAAACACAAATAACTCAAAACTGGTCAAACGAAAACAAATGTAAATTTTTTTTAAGAAACTACAATATTTTAGCTACACAATGATGCATTTGACTTTATTGATTTGTCAATTTAAAATTATTTTACAATTTAAAAAAAAAAAATCAAACATTGAGACACTTTTGTCTCTGCTAAACTCTTTTTAAAAAATTGTAAAACAATTTTAACTTGACAAATCAATAAAGTCAAATGCATCATTGTGTAGCTAAAATATTGTAGTTTCTTAAAAAAAATTTACATTTGTTTTCGTTTGACCAGTTTTGAGTTATTTGTGTTTTAAGCCAACTGTCTCCATCATTGAGACAGTTTTGTCAGTCACTGTATTTTATTTTGAATTAAACGTACTCGTTTTTGATCCTGATCATGTAAAAACAGCGCCGATTCCGCTCGGTCCGGATCGAAACCAGTCTCAATCATCGACTGGACGCAACACAAGTGTTCCACCACCTTCTTGTCGTCCACTCCCAATCGAAGGATCGCTCGGACGCTCCTACTTCGTGGAAATCCCATATCCGTCATTTGCCGTGTTAGCATTTGACCCTGTTCGTCCAGTTCCTCGTATCGGTCGTTAACAATCGACTCGGCTCCAAAACTCTATGGAAAAAAGTGATTAAAAATTGAATATAAATTTCCATTATGACAAAACTCACTTGAACGGAGCCCACGCTGTTGGGTCGCGGCAAATGAGAAGCAGCATTATTCAATTCGGCGGTCAAATCGGGAGTGCTTCTTGCCGAGCGTAAACTCGCGACGTTGCACTCGCTCTCTGCGACCGTGGGTGGGTAGCAATAACCGTGAGGCATTTGATGATGATAAACATTGTCGTTCACGTTCCATTGCATCGTGTACGTGGAGTAAGTCGGAAGGCGATCGTAGTAAGTGGCGGACGACTTGGTCGCGGGTTGGTACGGCTGATAAGGTTGGCACATGGAGAAAGCAGAGTTCACATTATCCACGCCGTTCTGATGTCCGTAGCGAGTCGCGTACTCCTCGTTGCTGACCGGGTGGGATTGTGACGATATGTCGGTGTTTTTGTTGGGCGCAATGCTTTGAAGGACGTTTTTCAACTCCTCCATGTCGTTCAGCGTCTTGAGCTCGACGCTGTCGAAGGGACTCGACTCGGACTCGAAGTCCTCCAATTTAATCGCGTTGGTCGGCGGCTGCGGAGGTATCTCGGCGCGCGTCGTTTGGTTCGCCGTTTCCGGGGTAAGAATGTCTTTGGGCACGAAGTGAACGAAGCGCGTCGACTCGGTCTCTGCCGGTTTGGTTTCGTCGAGCTGCGCGCACTCGCTCGATTCGCCCGAAGAAGGTACGTTGCCGTTGCCGTTGCCGTTGCCGGTCGGAGATCCCTCCGAACTGTCGGAGTATTTACCGTTTCCCAAACGGGTGAATTGCTCGATCCGCGACGCCACTTGTTCGTCATTTTCTCGTTCTTTGAGTTGTTTCATTTTCCGTTTTTCTTCCGCTAATTCGATAATCCGCCTTTCCAGAGAGAAATCATACTTGCGAAAAAAAAAAATTATTTTTACTTTTATATTAATGAATCAAAGGATTAATTACACTCACATCGTCGTTCAAAACATGAGTGGGATTTCTTTGCTGGTAATTGAGGGGCAGAGTGACCTGGCGAATTAAAAACACATCATATTGAAATTCGAAATTACAACTTGACATTTTTACACTCACTCGAACTGGCGGTTTTAATTTTTCGCTGATTTTCACGGGAATGCCGTCCAAGTAGCCGATACCTGAGGGATCAACAAATCAATCAATCAATCATTTATGTTTACAGTTTGTCAGACGTAAATAACTGCGATCGATGCCGATCAAACTATTACCGGTAAAGTTCGTTTTCGACATTTCCAACCGAGATGTGATGGAAATTTATTATATCTTATACAATTTTGTCGCTGAATTAAATAAATTAAATCGCCTCGGCGAGAATGACTAATGTTCGATGGTGTAATCGCCTCTTGACCTACGTAAACAAAGATAGGGAATTAGTAAATAACTCGATTAGAGAAACTAGTGTTAGTTTACCTTT
>JAQFZP010003430.1:0-10279 GCA_034695745.1 Geophilus truncorum | reverse complement strand
CACTTTTGGCGGCTATTTTTTTCGACTTAGAGAAAATTGAGAAAATTATACAAGACCACTTATTTGCACTAGATTTTTTACGTGTGTAAATAATAAACGAACTCATATCACCTAGTGAGATATTTGTTCCGTTATAAAAAAGATCTTGTAACTTTTCTCTTACCATTAAAACCTTTTCTTACAGAAATAAATATTAATTGTAAATGCTCAGAGTAAAACTTGTCATAAATGTGTGTTTAAAACTTTTTAAAAATTCATTTTACACAAGTCTACAAACGAAGCACATAATTTTCCTTTCTGTTTTGCAACTGTTTATGTATGTAACAACAATTTATTACAATTAAACAGTTATTCTTTATCACATCATCTTTCTAAAATGCACATTCTTAGTTAGAGTTGAATGGAAGCACGAAACTTGTTTCTTCTTATTAAATTTCCTTTGACTTGGATCTGTCACAACCGATTCGTAATCCACTGCCACTACAAGATTGACATCAGTCAAAATTTCCAACAAATTCATATTGTCTACGGAACTCTTCTTTGACATCACCACTTTGTGCAGAGAATTGATAAACCACGACCCGAGAGTCGGTTTCCGAAACGAATAATAACCTATAAACATTTACAACCAATTAATAAACCAAACTCTACAAACATCTAAAACCATATATTTACCATCAGCAGTCGAATAAGCGACAACAATATCAGGATCACTGTGCGGCGCTTGGAAAGAATCGTCCGAATAAAAAGACTTCGAATCAGGTTCATTTGTGAGCCAAGATTCGGGAATCTTGTTGACGGTGTCGCTTTTTCTTCTGCCAGTCCACGAAGGCAATAAGCTTACATCCGGTGAAGGACTTTCATTTATCGCACCTTCACTAGAATTGCGAACATGATGCTTTAATCGTCCAACAGAGTGCGGCTCGTTCGGTAAAGGTGGTGTGTTTTGAAACGAAACCTTGATGTCTTTTTTCTTAAAAACGTCTGAGTTGAAGTCATCTTTTACGGGATTCAGAATTGTTGATGGTAAATTGGAAGCTATTTTTACTGAATTAAAAGTAGTTTCTGAAAGTTCTTCCACAGACTCTTCATTTGGTGGTGTTAGAAAACCAAAATCCTGTTTGTCGTCAGCTGTTTCTGATTTCTCTATTTGTTCTTTCACTTTCACACCTGGGTCTAATCCTTTTCCTCGACACGCTTGAATAAAAAATAGCTTTGGCTTGCCCTTTAGACTCGGGCATTCGTTGTCAGTGAAACATTGCCACATTTTAGATGTTTTAAATATTGTGTCTAACGAATACAGGAAATTTCGTTCTCCGTGGGTGAAGATGGCACACACAAATACATCACAGTCGATGTAATCCATTTTTTTCGACACTAAATGAAAATAAGAATTAGTAGAATTTATGATGATAAAGTGTTTAGTTCATACTTTTGTGCAGGTAATCTTTGATTTCCATCAGAGTGAAGTCTGATAAGATGGTAATATCGTCAAGTTGAAACCCCCAAGTTTCCAACACCTGGCAGAAAAGGTCTTCATCCAAATGAGTTCCTTCTCGTTTTAGAAGAACTTTTTCATCCTTGAACTTGTAATGATTGAAAATAAACGCTTTTCCTCGTCTGGGGTGGTTCATCTTATAATCCGGTTCCAGTTTCAAGTTCTTCACATGCGCCATTCTAGATCTGCAGTCAAATAACTTTTTAAAACAAATCCAAGCTCTTTGAAAGCAATTTGTCATGTTTACGATGTTATAAATAGCTAAACATCTAATTCCCCATCTTTAACGTTAAAAAACACGACAAAGTGCTTTAGTAAGTTTCAAACTACCGGTATCATGCCTAAATATTAATATATCCTACAGCAAAAACTTCCTGAAAATTGACCTTGAAAAATTCCTCAATCTCGCCTCAGGCTTGATGGAACCAAAATGGATGATGCACAACTATGAGCAACTGCTATAAACCCTAACCTAAATTTCAAACAGCATAAAAACGAAATCATAATTTCAATACGAGGGAAAACTAAAATAATTTTCCATTGTATTTATATTTACACATTTCACTTTCCACTGAAGACATACTGTACATGGCGTGTGTTGGAAGTGAGTCAAGGTTGTCTAACTTTCCTCTCATTGGCTTTGGCACTAGTGCTGCAAATCAATGTAAAAAGCAGGAATTCAAAATCCAATATTCACTTGTTGTTTCCCCCTAGCAACTCACTCTTTTTGTGTATCTATAAATTCTAATCAGCATATGAATCGTGTTTGTATTTGGTACTGAGCAAATAAACCTCTATCAATGATGATAATTACAAGAGCAACAGATGAATTTAATATTATTTTTAATTTAAGTCACGTGATCTACAGACAAAAGTAAACGACACATCAAGTTTTTTCAAAAATTGCACTGCGTATACTTTTAGCAAAAAAGCACACCGTATCATAATGTGTATAAGAAAGAAAAATAAAAATTCCTCAACTGCACTTTTTTTGGTTTACAAATAAATTAAATTTATAAGAAAGAAAATGCAAAAAGAAAATTTATGGTATAAGGTACAGTATATAGGTAAAGGTTGCCATAGCAACTAAAATGTCGATACGTTCAGAATTTAAAAAAAATGGTGACTAGTTAAAAACGTTATTCAAAGTGTTGAGAGGAAAATCAGGTTTTATATCTAAGCATAATATGATATAAATAGCAACCACAAGAATTTCTTCTTTAAATTTAAATTTATACATTTACAGAAGTGGTGAAATGAAAAACCAGAAGTTAAACATTGTAATCACCGCTATTTAACCATCTGCTGTAAATATTATCACATTGCCACGCCATTGGCAAATTGCAAACACCAAGTTGCATTTAACAACAAAATTGCAACTCTTCAATCAAAACAAACAAGTTGTCCAGCATTGAGTTAAATTACAACGTTTCTTCTGGTGCTTTAATCATTTGATATATTTACCTAGTTTATCACAAATTTTAGGCTTATTCAAATATTTCTATTGCACTGTAAGCTAAAATTTTTTTCTCTAAAATCTACAATTTAATTTGTGTAATTACATCGAGCAATAATTTAAAAATTAATTGTTTTAAACATAAAAATTAAATATTTTACAAGAAATACTGTTAAGTATAAATACTATTATTTTTCTGCTTTTAGGTAGTTTACAATAAATAAAAAAAAAAAATTGTACAATTTAAGTTACAGTAATCGATTCATTATTAACGGAATGACTTTAAAAAAATAAAACCTAAAAAAGACTAAAATCAATTATCGGCGGTCTTTTTGCCCCTCTGGGAACACTTTGACCCTTTCGGCTCGTTAATGGGAGCAGCGATTCGAGAACGAGGTCTCGAATTGCCATTCTCTTTTTTCACAGCACCAGCCGCTTCATTCTTCGGTAAATCGTTGGTTGGTGGGTTCACTTGTGAGTTCGTTACATTATCGCTCTTATCTGTTTTTGTTGTCCGTAGCATTTTTGATAAATCCCCGGCACTTGCCGACCTCTCGACCGATTTGGAGCACCTCTGATTTGGTTGTTTTTGGTCGGTGGAGTTGTTGGCAAGTTGCACCGTGGTTGTTATACAGTTGAGGGATCGCGTTACATTGCTTTGTCGAGACAGGTGTTTGGGCTAAAACCAAATAAATAATAAATAAAAAAAAAGTTCATTATTTCGTAAATAAAATTTCAAAACTTTACTCTTCTCACCTTATTTGGGATTTTAGGTCTCGTCTTGTTTTTAGAACTAAAATTAAAATAAAATAAATCATCATTAAAATCACACTCAACTAAAACAATTATTCAAAGACACAAAACTATCATCTAACTTTCGCCCATTCTGTTGGTATCTTTTATTGCAACATCTCACTAATGTCCTTTGTGATTACTTAAGAGCCATTTGTTTCATTACTGGCCATTACTTTATTACCCATGGTCCGTGCTAATGTCCCTAAAAGTATTTGCTCAACAAAATGGGCTCAGCACAAAACGACACTTATAAAAAAAAAAAAAAAAAAAACTTGGAAGAGTTCTTACACCGTGGATCTAACAGAACGCAGCAATAAATATAAAAATTTCAACATTAAATTACACACAATGTTTGTGAAATTGAAGGTAGCATCTGCCTACCTTTCCTACCCTGAAGCTGATTGGGCAGTTAAAGAAAAAATATAAATTATAAGTCACACAAAAAATCTGCAAAGTTAATTTGCTAGGTATTGAATCAATAAACAGATGAAAATGTCTAATTACCTGACTGTCGTTCCAAAAGACGACTCCTCAAGTGTCTGAGACATGCTAGTTAGAGACAACCGAGGCTAAAACAACACAATACCTTAGATATACAACAAATTCTACTCTACGTGCAGGCAAATAACTAAAAAAAACATCTTGATCTACATTAAGTTGTTACTCACTTTTTCTGTTTGAGTTGCCGCGTTTGCTACGTCGGTCGAGTTGGTCGCGACCGGTGTTGATGTGGTGTATTTGGTCTAATGTTGAATTTATTGAATTAGCATTAAATGAATAAAAAAATAAAGGAAATTACTTTAATACCATCTGTTGTTGCAACAAATGAATTGTGCGGTCTTTTTCATCTAATTGCTGCTGAAGAAAAACAACCTGTCGGCGTAAATCAGTATTTTCCTGAATGAATTTAAAATAAAATTTTAATCTCTGCGAATAGAAATTTAACGGTGAATTTAACCTGAGTAATTTCCTCATGGTTGTCAACACCATGCGGAGGATCAGAATGTGCTAAACTATGGAATAAACCGTTCTGTAAATAAAAAAATAAAAATTAAATTAAATTCCTGTTATGTGCAATCTAAATCAGAAATGCAATCATTTCCTAAAAATTTGCTAATTAATTTTCTTTTAAAATATCACGTTTTCCCCTCAAATCAACCTTGAAAATAAATGATGTTATCAGCTCTCACTGCATTTCTGATTACCATCTGGCAACCAATTTTTCATTTTCTTTATATAATTACCTTCCACATTGAATGGCACTCGAACGGATTTAACGTCTCAGCCTTTATTTAAAAAATAAAAATATAAAAACATGTCAAATAATTTTTTTTTTTTATATACCTCTTGCAAAACCCTCTTCAACTTCAACAACATGGTCTTCACATTGGTCACGTCCTGCGACAACAAGCGAAAAGACGACGGATCTATAACAACTCCACCATCCTCCACTTCCGCCGCACTCATCTGCCGTGGCGGTCGCAGGACCCGCGTTTCGGTGCTCGGCAGCGTATCGGGGCTGGTGGCCGACCGCAATCGCCTGGTTCTAGATCGCGCCGACGCACTAAGAAAAGGAGAAAAAAAAAGATCAATACAAGAATAAAATATGTCACATTCAAAATCAATATCGCAAACAAGGCCAACCTGTCGTTGTCGATATTCGACACGGCGATCGGTGTCGGCACGTACACCTTGTACAACATTCTCGACTACCGCATTCACTTTACCCAACGGTTACCACAACAACAGCCGAATGCGTACTTCCTCATCGAATAAAAACAAACGCAGAATAGCTGGGGCGAGCGCACTTTTTTTCCTCCTCACGTGCACCAATTGGAGGAGCCGCTCGCCTTCCGGCAGCTGTTGCCAAACAGGTAAGCAAGTGTGTTTGACCTCACACTCGTTCCACCTGGTGGCTCAGCGGGAGTGGCAAGTGAGAGCAATATACTATTTCATTCTTTGCTTAACCAATTAGCCTCATTGGTTTGGCAATGTTTTTTTGTTATAAAAAAACTATTTCATACCCATCTTTGGAATGAGTGTCGATTAAACTGTTCCACTCGTCGATCAACTGCAGCGACGACGAATCGTTTTGTGGTCGCAAACTTTTTGACCTGTGTCTGCAATGCTCTTTGGCTTTCATGTTTTCTGATGCGTTCTGTTCACATTCCTCGCAGCTTAACCTGCAAATAGGTCGAGAAAAATTATTACTGATATGGGTTGCGAGAATCAATTAATTCCTATTGTGCATCAGGCGAGGGCAGAGCAGATTTTTTTTTTCAAAATAATTATCAGTTAAAAGTGGCTTTCAACAAAAGGCTTTTTGTTTTATCTGCATTTGTTTTATCTGAGATAAAACACGGGCAAAAGTCAGTCTCCTTTTTACCTGCTACGCACCACTAATCAAGTCTGCTCTGACTGCGCCATTAAATAATTACATCTACGAAAAAAGTGTTAAAAAGTAAAAAAAATAAATAAAAGTAGGATAATTGTACCGTCTGCTTGAATTTTCGACTAGAGTTGTATCTTCGCCTTGATCAAAATCCAACATGAGATCGTTGGAGCCTATGCTGGATGATGAGGATAATGTGTCCAAAGACCCGCTTCGGAATGCCATACACTCTTTACCCCCATCTATAAATATAAACAAAGATTTTATTAAATTTTAAAATAAAAAATTAGTCAAGAAATGATAGAGTGTAGCTATTTTCTCGTAACCAAAAAAAAAAAAAATATATAAAACACATGTTTTCTGTTATCAGACGTGGAACTTAACACAACCCCGCTCTGTAATTTCCACTACACTATAATTTCCATTTTTAAATTGGAGAATTTCAACACTTGAAGGATTTTTTCTGTCAGATTAAGATGATAGAAATTTTTTAACGTGGTTTTACTAGTTTAAGAGGTAAGTTTAGAATTTTTAAATTTATACTTTTTTTTTTAGTGTTGTACTGTCGTGAAGTGAAAATTTATTTTTATTGATGCATTTAAGATGAACTTTTCTTTTATGTTTTAAGTTATATTTTAAGGCTGAGTTGTGAGTGCAGTTATAAAGATTACGCTCTCACTGTGTGACAAGTTAAAGCTAAACAGTTCCTAAAGAGGAAACTTGTGTGAGTCACACATTCCAAATTTTTTTTTTTTTTTTGGGGGGAAAAAGAGGATAGATAACAAAAATTTTGTTCTGGATCAGTTCAGGTTTAAAATACTCATCTAAAATTGCAATTTGCTGCTAATTTTTCAACAAAAAACTTCTTTCTTAAGTGTTGAAAGATTTATTTCATGAAATAAATTTCCGTTTCTTAAACCCTTGTTTTTCTTAACTTTAATTTAAAAAAAAGGAAATTTGAACTTTGTGAGTTGATTTCAACTGAGATTAAACCAGATTTAATTAGGTCAAACATTGCACTGTAACCAAATTTGATAATGGTTCACTTTGAACACAACTTGCCTTCAGCAAATGGATCCTGATCACGGCCAAAAATATCCTGCGAGCGAAGAAACGAACTCAAATCCGGCGACTGGCATTGAATTAATTGTGGCTGATCGCAAATCTCGTCATCGATCAAAAATGTGTCCCTTTCAGACGGTGGACTCAGAGCGTCCATTTCAGTGGGCGACCCAATCGAACCAGTCGATCTTTGCATCGTTGACGTCCTCTTTCGTTCATTAACTTCCAAGCTCGACCTCCTAGTTTCGTTGTTGACAATCCTCATTACTTCATTAGTGCTCGTCTTCTCCTCTTTAACATCGGCAAAATCATCTTCTTGATTGAACCTAGATGTGATTTTCTTCATCAAATCCACCGCCTTCGCATCACTATTTTCACTCGCTTTCTTCCCTATCGAATTCGGCCTTTGAGGACTGCTCATGTGTATCTCAATTTGTTGTTTCGCTGCATTCGTTCCCAACGTCACCTTTTCTTCCCCTCTCTGCGGAGATAACCCGATGTGAACATCAGACGCTAATTCACTAAGTTCACCCAACGTTTCGTTGTCTCCTTCCTTCTTATTGTCGCTTTCGCTGTTCCCAAACCCGGAATCGAAAATTTCCTCGTCCGGCAACGTGTCCGAAGAGACGTGCATCGCCTCGACGTCGTCGAATTTCGCCAACGGAGCCTTCTCAGCGTTAAGTTTATTCGATTTCTTCTTATTATCTTCCACTATGTCGTTCGTCATCCGAGGAACCGCGAGTTTCGGCAACCCGGTGACCTGCGCGGTCACTTTGGTCGGTGGTTTAAGCCCGCTGCTGTACGTGGCAATTCTACTTCCTCCACTTTTTGGTCTGATAACAGTCGTCTCCTTCGCTTGATTAAATGCCTTCGGAATTGCCGAATGTGGTCTCCGAATCTCCGGACTCTTATCCTGACCACGTTTCTTGGCCGTTTGCTGATTATTATTCTTAGTTGTTGGTTCCGCAAGCCTCGTCTTCAACCCGTTAACCGGTGCCTTGGTGCCACACTTCTCATTGATGTTGTTGCTGTTCGGATCGGTGGTGTTGAGCGAGGAATTCGACGAATTGAGGTCTTCGTTGCTTTCTAAGCTATTTGTGCTGGTCGTCTTGAACCCGAACCTCGGAATGTGCGAGTACTTGTTGTGTCGAGGCGAGGTCCGGCTGCTTCCGGTCACGTTGTTGGCGTTCATGTTGGCAATTTTCGTCTCGTAGTTGGTGACCAGTTCGCTCGTGCGGTCTTGAGTGAGCGACTTGATGGTGGCGGGAACGCGCTTCTTGTTGAATCCGAAAGATGTGGTGCTGCCTCTGGTGTAAGGACAAACTCTGTTCTTTGCTGGATCCACTAGTTTGTTGTCGGGGTTGGTGTTGGCCATGTCAACGGTGTTATAAGCGTGCCCTCCTTGACCACTTTTACAGGAATAACACGATCCCATTCGTGGGTCCACCCTTACGATTAACCCTAAGAAAGTGGAAATGAATGAATGAATTAATTAATTAATTAAAAATAATAAAAAAATAAAAAATTTCAAACTATTGAAGTTAATTATTAATAATAAAAACTACTTTGATTGATGTAAAGAAGTGAGCATAACACATTGACATCATGCACTGTCAATCAAATGTGAGTGAAATTAAAGAGATTATTTCAAAATTAAAAATAACTTTTATATATGTATAATACCTCATCTTGTAGATGTGAATACCCAAATACCCGACCACCACTGTTAACTAATATATTTATTTTATGGAAAGGAGAACAGACAATAGTGCACAAAGGTGAAGATGGTTAGTAGAATCTTGTCCACACTAGCTGTGCCAGTTTAAAGACAGAGACAAACATAAAAATCTGAAAAATAAAATGGCAAAGAATTAATAATTTTATTGCGTAAATATTTGTAGAAAATTATTGACAAAATAAATTGTGTTGCTTGCTCTAAATTCAGACATTTAAGGACAGAACAAGTTGCTTGACTTGGTCTATTTTCAAACTTTTAAGTCACAGCACTTAAAGATATTTTTATTTATTTTTTTAAATTGTCTAGATTTGGAGAGTTTTAAGCTTAAAAGACAAGTGTGAAGTGATAAATATTTCAAAAAGTCCAGAGGATCTGTGAACCCAAAAGGATGATGACTCACGCTATTAATAATCCAGTCATGTGTGGAAAGCCAAACAACACATTATTTTATAATTTTTTAAATTTTATCCTCTGCCTTTATATAATTATATTAATTTCATAGGGGTAAAAATAATATATAAAAAAACTGTAATGCGCAATAAATTTTTAGATAAATTATTCGGCAAAAAAATATTTTGTAACTATTA
This sequence comes from Geophilus truncorum, assembly GCA_034695745.1. NCBI lineage: Eukaryota > Metazoa > Arthropoda > Chilopoda > Geophilomorpha > Geophilidae > Geophilus > Geophilus truncorum. Next base: position 751 of record JAQFZP010003430.1, on the reverse strand, counting down.
ACAAATAAAAAATAAAATGATTTCAAAATATGGCGTTTAATTAAAAATGTATAGAATTTTTTTTATAATAACTGTGTCAGTCTGAGAGAGAAAGGGGCAGAGCAACCCCTGCAAAGTGGCTTGACGCAAAGCCTGGGTGACGTTATGGCGAGAGTAACGGCCTTGAGATCGCTAATTTAACGCAAAAACTCACCTTGATTAGCTCCGAATCATTGGATAATAGTCGAAGTTCGTAAAATCGTTCGGTCGGACGTCTTAAATCATATTAAACGGGTATACTTGAACCTGACACTGCAAAACAGCTCGGAACAAGCAGCCGCCATCATGCGCACAACTCGTACAAATTGTTCTTTCTTTGCGCATTTATTTCCTGGCGTCTTGGTAATGACGTCATTGTTACACAATTATCTAAGCCGTACATCGTTTGATTGATTGAAGAAAAAACCCGGAAATAATAAAAGCATATAACATTAAAAATATTAAAAATTGATAAAGAAATTTTTAAAGTTTTCTATGTGTGTATAATTTTACTGCTGAAGATAAAAATAACTATGCATTAAATTCGTTTTAATTAACAATATCATAAAATATCACGCAAACACCATAAAAAATTGCCAAAAACCGTAAAAATTGATTTAATGACTCTTAAATCCGTCGTCAGATGTCACGGCAAGTCAGAAAAAACAACATCTTTACAATTGGTGACGTCAGACGAAGCGATTGGTCGATTTTAGGGCGGAGTCCACCTTAG
>JAQFZP010003429.1:0-10283 GCA_034695745.1 Geophilus truncorum | reverse complement strand
AATCGTGATGTTGAATTTTCCCCCAATCAATCGGCAACTTTGATTCTGATTTTAGTTGGAGTGAGACGGAGTGTAGAGTATGTGAAAGGAGAAACAACCGTACTAATAAAAAAATCTACTGCCTTATTGTTACCGCAGGACAGTGATAAACTATCTGCTGATAGACTGTTTAAGAGTGCAACAACGTAATGACCATCAGTATGAGAAACCAACTATAGTCACATCTGTAACTGCAGCTAATAAAATTCATATTGGCGATTTCGGTTCCTTTTTTTATTAATAACCATAACCAAATATATTTAGGTAGAGTTATCCAGTTTACGTATCCAGACGGTACCTCATTACGCCAACGATCATATTCCTCTACATACAGTATGTAAACTTAAATCCCCTACCAAAACAAAAAGTTGGTGTTTTGTGCAATTGCTTTGTTGAAACACAAACTACAGAAAATTTTCGATTTTTTACATTGTTAAAAATTGGTAAAAATTGGTAATAACAGATAATGTCACACCTAAGAAACAGAAAGTTGCTCCTCGTATTGAAAAAGCACAATTAAGTGCTAACCAGAAAATGACAATCTCGTCAGAAATTGACGAAAACCATGTGAATCCCCAAGTGCCGAGAATTGAATCCAACAGTGAACACATCCTGTCGCAAGATAGTGATAAAATTCCACCAGCTGAGCAAGTGTCAACAGCTCAACACCGAGACTGCCATCACCAACTGAAAGTGAATCGGTGTTGGAAGTATTGGTTCAACTCGTGTACCTTAATATGATGAGACCAATCGCCCAGTTCAAACAATACCAGAAGAAGCGGCTGAGCAAGCTGGCCTTACGCGAAACACCTGGTTTTCTGATGATTTAAACTAGGAACGAGACGCATTCCAAGAATGGCTTATCAAACAATGCAACCCGACAAGTGCAAACCCTATGTTGTAGGATTCAGGGAGACCCACAGAAGAACAACGAGCTTCGTATAGAGCCCAAGCAAGTCGCCTGATGCGTGCTCTCCTTGAGCCGTACGTCTTCGAGACAGCAATTCATGCCTATGCAGCATGAACCGTAGTTGAGGATAGAGGACTTTTATTATTTGGAGAGTTGAACGAGTATTGGCGTTCAATTTTTCCACATGATGAGCCGCTGCATTTGCACATGAGGTCAATACTTTTGGACCGAGAATTTCGACAAGAAGCCAAAATTCCTGATTTCGACTCATTTATTGTCTACAATCAAACCAACAGTGATGAGAATGACCTTCATTTGCGGGATAATTTCACTGGCACTATTGAACATGAACAAGAAACATTACATAACATTTTAGAGATGCATGACAATGATGACAAACTTTCAACTGAAGACACTCACTCATTAGCCAAAACTTCCTCCTCATTTTCGTTGTGCTGCCCACACAATGAACTTACAAGTTATACATTGTATAAAACTTTATGCCAAGGTGCAATGTCAAAATGCTCTGCTATTTGAAACACTTATATTCTAGAAGTGTTAAATCGGCAGATATTATTCGAAAACTTGCTTCAATGGCTTTTTCAGTTCCATCTTGTACGATGTGGAACTCTTTACTATGATGCTGTAAAGAAAATTCAAAGTGTTTCACGTGAAATCATGACTGAAATGTGTGAGCAGCTGCAATTACCAAATTTCCAACAAAAAGAGATAGAGTTTTTAGATGAATACATCACAGTGATGAAGTTTGTGGCTATTGGCTTAGGTAAAATATTAATATTATATATCATTGTTATCTAATATCAAATAATAAATTTTATCATTCTTTAGATAAATTTCAGAGTGAGGAGAAATGTTTTCTTGGCATTTCATTGCCCACAGTAATCTGACTTCAAAAGAAGCTAACACTGCTAAGAGAAAACTTAAAACATGCTAAACAATTACTTGATGCCATTTTAATGGGGTTAAAAAATCGGTTTGGGCTAGTCTGGGTTAGTTTTTTTTTAGTTCAGTTATGCATACGGAACCGCCATTATTGTCGGACAAATAAGCTCTTCCCACAATGAATGAATACCACAATTGGCGACGAAGATCAACAATGGTTTACGCGACTTTGTGACACCTATTTCCGTAACAATATGGCGGTTTTTGTCGGGAAACTGTCAGAATACTGTGGCATGGCGCCACCCTTCGTGGTCATTACCACTTGGGGATGCCCAAGTCGAAGGCCAGGGAGGGGAGGGCACCCCCGCAACCTGCCCTCGGGCAGAGGCATCCAGGTGTCACACGTAACCTCTGACCCCTTTGGAAAGTTCCAGCACCAGGAAGTGACCAAACCCAAATGAGAGAGAAAGTGGTAACTTGAGGAAACAACAGACAGTCAGGCCCCAGAGACCAAGAGAGAGAGGACCACCTGAACCACCTCACTCAGACAGACTTTTTGACAAGGGGAGAAGAGACAGAGCCACCCACTCCACCATTGCGAAAACCACGCGTGCCAACTTACAACGCCCAAGGGCAACTCACAGTAGATAAGAGATCCAACATACACGGTAGACCAATTTAAAACAAACCAAACCAAAATCTTGTTCAAATTTATAATTTAACCAATTAAACATGCTTAATATCTTAATGATGGATTTGTCAATTTCCTGTATCAAATCACCACAATACGATGTTTCAACCAACTGGGACTTGTATTCCAAACAATTGGAACTTTTCACTGCTAACGATGTCATTGCGACCAAAAAGGTTCCAATACTGTTATCATCTATAGGTCAAACTGCTTACAAGTTGCTGAGGGACCTGTGTGCACCAGATTTACCAAAGGACAAAACTTATGAGTTAGTAGCACTTATGAAAGCACATCAAAAACCGAAACCAATGGTATCTCCTGAGCGTTTTCGTATTTCCGTACAATGCAATAAGAAGGTGAAACAGTAGGCGATTTTATTGTACGAGCTCTGTGCTGCTTCCCAACATTGCAACTTCGGGAACCACCTTTCAGACTATTTAAGCCAAGATGTCATGGTTATTAATACTCATCGTGGACTGTTTCGCGTCTGCCGTATGTTCTATCATGCGCGCCAGCACTGTTTTAACAGGTGATGGAACAATTTTGTCGTTTTATCCCCAGAACCCAACCATATCTGGACAATGTGTGTAACACCGGAAAACGACCATGGAATATTTGGACAATTTGCCAATATTATTGCGTAGATTCCGGTTCCGGCCGCGACACACGCAACACGCTGCTCTTCACTATTTTTTTTCAAAAGTTTGTACTGCTTTTACTCTCTCTTTTCTCGTTTCCCCATAGAGTTCCTCTCCCATGGGTAAGAACGGAAAGAAACGACAGCAGTCCCCGATCCTTGAAGGAAAGAACAAACGCCCAAATAACACCATCACCCAACATGAAGATGAAACGACCAAACGGAGGCTATAACACAACAGGGTAATTCGAATGGTATATTTCAATATAAATAATTAAAGAGAATAGTTAACATCATTTTTTTTTTTTTAGTTTTAGTTCAAAGACCATTGGAAGAGAGAAATCGATTATTTTCTTTTCCTCGAGGTAGAGCGCAAAAAAGAAAAACAACAGCTAAATCAATGCTAATAAGGAGTATTTGTTTCTTTGCCAGAAAGAATCAAGTGAGTAAAAATGAGAATGACAATTAAGTAGAAGCAATTTTAAGTAAATTCTTTTATTTTTAATTAGATTCGAGAGTTATCTGCAGATGAGATGATGCTGCATTTAGACAATGGCTTGTGGGAACAAGATTTGGCTGTAGAAATTTCTCCCCATGCGGCCGATTTCATAAGAGAAATTGAGAACATCTGCCCCAAATTTAAAAATATTGGGGGAATATAAAATTTTAAAAGGGCGACGAGGGTCGACATTGCTTGATGAAATTAGTATGCCTATTGAAGGCTACACATCTGAAAATATAAAGAAATTAATCCCGATGGGAAAAATTTACATTAAGCCTTTACAATCGGACATTCCTTTAAATGTAAGTAATATATTGTTAATAATAGCATAAATTGCCAAAACCATCCTTTTTAACAAAGTTTCAATTTATATTTAAAAAAAAAACTTAAATTTAGGGATGTTTTATTGAGGTATTTCATTTTAACAACATTTATAGTTGTTTACTTACAGTACCTATTTCAGTATATAAGCAAGACGGTTCAGTGCATATACTGCCAGGATTACGTGGATTTGGAAGATTTAGAATATATTCACGACTGTTCAAAGTTAGTAACCAAATATAAAATGTTTTTGAAAATTGATTTTAATATTCACTATTCATTTTTAGAAAAGATAAAGCAGAATTACCGGAGATGCTGCCTCTTAATTCAAACGACATAAGTATTAAAAGTTTTAAAAATTATTATCAAATAAATAATCTTTAGGTAAATTTTAAATATTGCAGTGGCCAATTCCTTTTATGCTACTTGTACTACCGCTGCCACATCTAGAATAACATCATCACTTAATTCAAACAGTAATAAAAACAATTTTAATTTTTTTTTTGCCTGAACCATCACAAGTCAATTTTAACACTTTTTAAATATTGTAGTCGCCGATCACTCACTCTGATGCCATTGTCTACAGGACTCGTGCCAGATCACAAAGTAATTCACATGATAATAAAACAGTTTTCCTTTTAAATATTATGCATAAAATTGATTTTATAAATTTTGCAGTTGGCAATTTTCTGCAACCCCCTGCGGCAGCTGCTACCACTGCTACTACGACTGCAACCTCAATTAATTCAAATGGTAATATCATTTTAACCAAAACTAAATAGAAAAAAATTTAATGTTTATATTTTTATAATTTTACAGTTGACAGCTCTCACATCATTTCCTCTGTTGCCCCTACAACTACAGCACCAATTAATTCACCAAATGGTAATAAAAAAATGAATGTTTTACCACCAGAAGACAACATTTAATTTTTTTTTAATTTTTGCAGTTGCCAATCGCTCTGATGTTAATGACTCTCTTGCCCCAACAACTCGTGTCAGCTCACAATGTAATTCTCATGATAATACAACTGTCCAATTTTAATAAAACTTACTTATGACTAGAAATTAATTACAATAATTCTATTTTTCAGAACAAGATGAAAATGATTATCTATTCTATAATGATGTATCTGAAACTACAGGTATTAATATTTTTATTTAATGTGATTGAAATATTAAATATATATTTAAAATTTTAGTTCACGATTTGTCTCCAGAGGACCAGCAATGGTACATTGGAGAAATGGAAATCGGCCACGTGCCAGATAACAGAACTTACACAGATAGCAGCAGCAGTGAAATCGATGACGAAGTAGTAGCAAAGAAACCGTGCAAATTGTGCTTTGCACGACCAATTTGCACAATTTTAATTCCTTGCTACCACATGATGTGCTGCTATAGGTGCAGCAAAGAATTATTGAAAACTTCCAAAATTTGCCCTTTATGTAAACATTGTATTGAGTCTATAAAAAGACCATTTACTGAATAAAAGCTCCCCTCATTCTAGATCTAATGAGCGGCACAATAACAGATTTTTTTGTAGCAGTGTTGTTTACGTTCACCGTTTGAATTTTAAAGCGGGACAAATAAAAGACTTTATTGATAATTGGCGTCTTATTTATCGCGATCCCTGGGTATTAAACGTACATAAATCAAGTAAAATAGAAACTTTTAAAAATAAATAAAAAGTATAGAAGTAATTTATCACTGAATTAAAACTTTAATACTACCAGAAGTATATAAACTAACTAGTTTAATTAGTTTATTTACTTCTAATACTACAAAAACAAATATTTTTATACGTAGTTCCGTTCACGGAACTAACCATCGAGTGACCTGTTCTAACTGTGAAGGAACAGGGATGCGGAAGAATAATCGACTGTGGAAGCCGTCGGTTTTTGCGAATGTTACGGTGATCCCGCAGCCAGAATGGCGTTCCATACAAGTTTAACTTAAGAATAGATTTATTTAAGATTCATTTAATGTTTTTTTTTTTTTAAAAAAACCATTTCTTTAACATTTAAGTTGTTTAAATATAATGATAACATACAAAATTACTTGAGAGAAAAGTTTACGAAAAGTCATTACTTTTATAAATTCAAAGAAATACTGCTTATATAAATTTAAAGAAAATGGGTGAAATAAAACTATGATTATATTGGAAAAACTGTGAATTACAGAATATATTAGGTAAATGTCTCTGGCATCTGTCTTGGTGTGGACAGACAGTGCATGAGGTTTGTTTGATTTTCATTTTTGGAGTTTACTCATCACAGGAAAAACAAATATAATCGAGCATGAAGAGAGTGAGTGAATATTGCTGAAGGTCGCCAGCAGCTACTTCGACCGTACACAACCTGTCTTTAAACAGTCTCAAGTCTCTAATCAAAACAAATTATATAAATCGCAATGGATAGGTCGTTGATTGATTGATTGATTTACGGTGATTTTCTTTTAAATTTTTTGGTGTTTTTAGATTTTTAATGTTTGATTTTTTAATGTTTAATTGACATGGAAAAAAAATACGCAATATAAAAATATTTCACAAGTCTCACTTGACACAATATTAACTTTAACAAGAATTATGCAAATCACACCATTTACCCTAATGGGATCTAGATTTTAGAGAACACCAACTAAATAAAAATACAAGAAAAACCAGAACGATCGTGAATGAACAAAGTTGATAATATTATCCCACAAGGGAAAAAAAATCAATGGCACATGCATTAGTAGAATTATTTCCTTACTTAGAGCACCCAAAATATGAAACGGTACTGCTGTTACAAATTATGTAGTACCGGTAATGTTGAATTAATTTTTTTAAATATTTTTAGACACACATCTATAATACATGCACTGAAGGAGGATGGATTGGGTTTGGAATCTAAAACAGAAACAGAGGAAAACCCTCCCCCCCCCCCCTCAAAAAAAAGTTGCCAACAGAAGGTGACAATACATCAGTAATTCAACATTACAATGATGATTTAGTAATTACTGATGTAGCTGAAGAGGATATGATTTCATACATGGCTGAGAACCCACCAACTCAAATAAACAAAGAAGTACGTACTTTTAAAATATCACATAAGTATTTTTTCCAGACATTATTCTTAAATATTTAAGATTTCTGTATATTATAGAATTGGTAAGTAATTTTTAAATAATTTAATGCCTTGTTGTACGTAGCAATAACTAATTTTTTAAATTACAGATTAATGTTGAATTTGAGTTGATACATGGCCAGAAAACTTTCTCCGCTTTAATAATGAAATGGGAAGAATACTTTGTTCCCATAATTATTTAAGTGGCAAAAAAAAGAAAAAAAAAAGTTTTTCAATTCTCTGTTGACAGAAATAGAGAAAGAAATTAATAGTAATTTAAAATTAAATTTAAAAATTTTATTCTGTAATAGTTTTACTAATTGTATTTATTTCATTACAGCTTCCAAATCTCTCTTTGCTGTTTTGATTTTGCACTACTTACTCCCTTCTAGTGCAGCTGGAAGTAAACAGTCCGAAAAAATTCTGCTGTTGAATCTACGGATTATTTCATTTCATTTGTTTCACTAAAAATTAATAAATTTAACTATTATATAATTTAATTAATTTTTTCTTATTTTAGTCTCTACAGAGTCGGGAAAATCTAAGGCCCACATTAGTAGCCCAAGAGACAAGAACTGACATCAAAGAAATATTCATCTCAATTGAGGATTGCCTCATCCCTGTTGGCAGAGATGACAACAGCTATAGATTTGCTGTTTAAATTCAAGTATGTTTTTTTTGGCTAAATTATAATGTAAGTACGTGTTTTGACGGTATCTCAAAACTGAAGCCAGTGTCACTTTTTTTCATTTTTGATTTTTTTGTGTTTTGACGGTATCTCAAAACTGAAGCCAGTGTCACTTTTTTTCATTTTTGATTTTTTTTTTTGTGTTTTGACGGTATCTCAAAACTGAAGCCATTCAAGTATGTTTTTTTTGGCTAATCTATAATGTAAGTACTTTCGAGAGCAGACGCGAAAGACATTCGAAATCCGAAATTTGGGACTTATCGCTCACTTTTCGTCGATTAGAATCACGCACACGACCAATGACTTCATCCTCGACCAGACCGCAAATGCAAATGTGACTCAGATTTATATATTCCTTTTTAGAAAAATGTGTACTTGGCCTTGAAAATCATAGCAAAACTAATAAAAGAAGCAAGTCAAACATTTATGAACTTGCTTCTAGATTAAAAACAATAAATATTTAATGGCTTACAATTAGATTAGTCTATCATTGCTAACCAAAGTAAAGTGGTGAAGTCGAGGTCGCAGCAAAGGATAAATTCTACTACAAACTGTGTAACGTGAACAATATTAACAAAGGCAATTATGATTGCCATCTTGGCAACAAAAGGCATCTAAACAAATTAAGAGTTTTAGATGAGATATCCAGATTAAAAATGAGTGCGAATTTGCTAAAATGTTTATTTTTATTTATTAAATAAAATCATTAATTTTAGCACAATTAACTTTAAATTATTTTATCACAAATAAAAAATTTAACACTATAATTATTTAAATTTAACACTAATCAGTCATATTTTTAACATTAAAAATAATTAAATTTTAAACAATTATTATTCGATGAAAAGTGGTACCGCGCAGAAGTACAAGAAATCAATGATGAGAAGGGAAGCATTTATTGGGCACCAGATCCCTGGCAGTTTAGTTTAATACTAGTTGAAATGAAATATATTATTAACACAATAAAAGTGTTAAATTATAACACTAAGAGTATTAAAATCTACTCTATGGTAATGCTATATTAAACAACACTTTGCTAATGTTAAAATCAACACTATTCAACACCAAATGGTGTAGTTACAAAACAAACACTTACTAGACTTAAAACTGTGTTACTTTTAACGAATATTGTGTTGTTACAGTGTGGTTTAGAGTTTTCGGACAATTGTTAGGCTTTGGTAATTAGACGCTATGTATAAACCTACTCTAAAAATGTTGTTAAAATTAACCACACTTGATCTCCCAAAAGAAGAATGAAATAATGCTTAAGATCGTCAGCGGTTACGCTGGCCACACGGACGTGCCACTCAACATTTAGAACTGAAACACCAAATCCTGTTTGTATAGAACACAGCACTAATCCCGACGGAAAAAAGAAATATTGCTTAAGGGCGCCAGCAGTTACCCTGTCTCTACCGGTACCAAGAGCACAGAAGTCGACAGTCCTGATGGAAAAGAATTCTGCTGAAACAAGTGATGAATTGAGAATTGCAAAGCATTCAGAACTTGTAAATATTAAAGATAGTGATGTGGTCATTGGAACAATCAAAGTCCCGTTTGTAAATAGCACATAGTTGACTGCTTTCCTGCGACTCACGTACCAGTCTTTCTAAATGTGGACGAAACGATTCGAGGAAACTAACGCCGAAGTTTCGAAATAAGCCCTAAAAAATTAAAATAAGTTTTTCAGTTTAAATGTAAAATTCGACAATCCTGTAGGTGGCCAAACACGATCTGTCCCAAAACATTACATTATAAAAATCCTTATGCAAACTCCTAAAGTTTCATACAATTTCAAAGTATAACTCAATCCTAATATATGACTCAATTCTAATAAATTAAACAATCCTAAGTTTTATAAAATCATAAAAATTAAAAAAATTACTATACGCTCAAATAGCATCTAGGGACCACCAACAAAACAAGTATTTATGAGCAAACATTCTATGAACATTGTTCTGGCCACAACGAAAAGCCAAGAAATTGCATCCGATTTATTAGAAATTTTTAGTGAAATAAATCCAATCTCGGATTACAAAATGATAGCTTTTTAAAAAGGTATTAAACAAATCAAATTGCATGTTATTATGAAAATAAAACTATCTAATTCCAGTTATTCAGTTAAACTGTAAAATTTTTATCGTGATATCGCATTAAATTAATAAAACAATTGAATAGAAAAACAATTGTCATGATTTAAAATTTTTAATTCAATAAATTTCAATTAGGTTTTATACGCATTTGAAATCAACACTAAACAAGCAAAAATTAATGAATGGTCTTATGTGGACTCAAATATTTCAACCCAAAGCCACACAACTAAGAATTAGTTGTCTTACATGGCCAAAATAAACAATAACAAAATTGTTGTTTTTTTCTTTTTTTTTTTAATTTGAAACCAAAGCCCCAAAACTAAAAATTAATGGGGTCTTAAATGGACAAAATAAACAATAACAAATGCATAACAAAATTGTATTTTTTTTTTT
>JAQFZP010003428.1:0-10292 GCA_034695745.1 Geophilus truncorum | reverse complement strand
CATCATGGAAGCATGGGTGGAAGTATTTTCTTCCACCCATTTCATTTGGTGCCTATCCAAATTAGGAAAATTGAAAATTTTGAAAACAATTTTTTTTATGCACATATTTAAAATTTAAATTGTTATTATAGTTTTTATTTTGAATAAAATAATTCCCAATTTATACCACTTTATAACAGCAATGATTGGCAAGTGATAGTTTGGTGATCGAACACTTGAAGTAAGTTTTTATACAAATATTCTGCACTAATAGTAGTTAAAATTCTATATTTAATTCAAATGCGACATGAAAATAAAAATAAATAAAATTACAGAATAGTTACTAAAACAAGGCATAAAATGTCATCGTCTGTGCTGCCATCTTGCAGGAATAGGTCTAACCAAACAAAAATATACTTTCATTGTTTTTCATTATTTTGAACAGTCTACAGTGTAAAAATTATAAATTTTAAAAATTTTCAGCTTTTAATATTGCTTAATCTTATTTTAAACAAAAAGTCTGTATGTTGTGCCAATTTTGTTTAGCAGATACAGACACATTTATTTAATAACCATGGTAACTAGGTGTAAACTCTTTAGAGACGTGATTTTTTTTTAAATTTTTATTTTATTTTTTACTGTTTTAGAAGTGTTTAATAGTTTTCAAGGAGGTGTTTAAAGTATTTTATGCTTTATAAGGATTTTATTTGCGATTTTATTACTCAAATAAAAAAAATTAACATTTTATAGCATTTTTTCAAAGAATTATCTTCGAGTGGAAAAATAAAAATAATAATAATTTTTTTCGCAGAAATAAGCATTCCTAATTGTAAATTTTTTTTCGTAAATATTTTAATTAAAAAAAATTGAAATTAAAAAGATTTATCTTTTATTGGTCTGCAGAATTTAATCCTTCGTGTCCCCTGTTTTCCCACTAGGCTACCATTTAATTCATCATTTGCATTTTCTACAGCAATTCATACAATTTTATGAGTGTAGCTTTACACAAACACACTCTTATCAGCATACAAACAGGTGATTTCCTCACTTTTCCTCTTAACTTATTCTCTCTCCCGCTGTTATTTGATGACAATTTGTATTCGCAGAGAATACGACAAGAAACCGCCTTACAAATTGCAAAAAACCGCTAAGATATATCTTTTATTACAACTCCCGACAGGCCGATTACATTTCATCATTGAACAACAGAAGAAATCATAATTGGTGACGTTATTTGCCCGGTTCAATTATTAGACGTGAGAAAATCTTTTCCCCACTCGTTACAAGAATGCGAAATCTGATTCAATGGGTGTTATAAATCAAGTTTAACAGTTAATATATGTTACAGTTTTATTTGTACCGTGACTAATAAATTCACTTCAAAGGATCTTGTTAAAATTTCTCGATTTTCTAAAAATAATTGCTTGGACTTTTATGAGTTGTGTTTGTTTCGAAAAAAAATTTTACGACACCCCAATTATTCGGCGGAGAAAAGCAATGCGATTTGTTTAACCTACAAAAATTAGATAATAAATAAGAAAACACGATGACGTGTGAAAATGGGAAAATTAAATAAATACATTCTTTTCCAACTGTGCATAAAATCAATACATTCTTTACGTCATCAATGCTAAATAGTTTAATGAATAAATATGCATATAATGACGTAATTAACACAGCCCCATTGACCCGGAACTATTCATTACAACGAAGAAATAACTGGGGTTAATGAAAAAAACGAGAAAAATTTGTAAATTTTAACAATTCATTTAAAACTAATCGATTTATATCGTAAGAATTAATATTTTATTTCATATTTATGAAGCATGATAGATTTGAATTACAGACAATACGCTGCCTTAAATTTCGCATCATCCAGATAATCTTTCATCTAAACAAAAAGTACCGTATTTTTTTATTTTTTATTTTTTTATTTATTTTTTTTTTTCTAACATTACTACACTACTGTGCAGACAAGCCTTGGTTATAATTTGACTTTTGAATTCATCCCCGATGCAAAACGCAATAAATTTCAAATTCCACTTAACGATTTAACTAAATGATGACGTACAGCGAGCTTTGAATTTCTCTGCTCCGCACGATTTGTGGTAATTTAAAGACTGTAATGTGTTAGAAAAGTTTACTTATTGTTTCTTTCACACTTTTTTCCAGACTAAAAATAGTAATTTTTCACTTCACCTGGTGCGACCAAAATCACGTGACACTGCAGTTCCCGCCAAGCAAACACTTTGGGTGTCCTTCAGTCGAGTATGATTCGACTGAGTGTGCAGTGGTGTTTGTGCTTTTGTATACTTCTTCATTTCTTCGTATCTTCTCATCCGATCAGAAACGAATGCGAAAATGGAATAAACAGAAGTAAGTCAAATTTTGCTATTATTTTATGTTTGCTGCTTCTTTATATTTCTAGTAAATGTTTCTTTATTTCTTGTAATACAGACACATTGAATTATAAAATTAATTTTTTCAAATTTATTTCTGCCAAATAAATATTGGGAGTGACAACATAACCTTTAATAAAATTCCGCGAATTCTTTCCATCAATTACGATAAAATAATTTCTGGTTTTAACGTGAATCCTTACCTTGAACTCCCAAACTATTTCCGATACTTTTCCTCTCCAGACTGACTGATCGTGACGAATAACAATTAACTTGTAAATTGCTTTTCGAAAATTATCAATCTTTATTTGCATTTTAACACTAAAAACATCTACTCGAAAATATATTTAAAGAACACAATCAATCAATCAACAACTTGACAAAAATTATTTTACTTTTTTATTCAAATTTCTTCACAAACATTATATTAAATTAAAATTACAATACTCACAAACGAGCACTTGTAAATTCATTAAAGGTAAAAAAAAAAAAAAAAAAAAAAAGTAAAAAAAAAAATTCGCTTTAAAAGCCATTTCCAAGTGTTTATAGCTGTTTCTAACTCTTTATGAATCACATCGAACAAGTTATAATACAATTAACGTTCCATTCATCCCTTTATCCAAAGCCCTATCTAAATTATTCATTAGGTCCTTTTGTGAGGTTGCTTCATAATTTTTCACGACTCACTGACCACCCAAACTTGACCAAAGGTCAAATATTTAGCAAACACCATGCTGAATCTCAATTTGCAAAACAAACTAGTCTTCATCGCTCAGTGTCGCGATGGGACATGCAAGCGATGGGAGCCGTTCGTAACTAACGTAAACTTTCTCGGGGGTATGGCCCTTATCACCGAAAGTGGGTAGGGGTCTTATCAACGCGTTACTAACGTGAGAAATGTTTTTAGCAGAAGTACTGTCATCAAAAATCAATTTATATAATACGCAAGCTGTTTTTAAGTGTTTTTACGAGGATAAAATAAGTGTAAAACATGTTTATTTTTAATATGCATTTACAATTGGCAAATGTAAATTTAATTTAGTAATTTCAAATATTTTTGAAATTTTAGCAAAAATTGAAATATGTTTTGATTTTATTACGTTATGCTAAAGAGGGAGGGAGTAGAGAGACACCCTCGTTGTTACGATGCCACGTAAATTACAAACGATCCCAATGCAACAGTGTCGTTTTTCGATGACGTTTGGAAACTCATCGCGGGGACTCGTTCGTTCTAGCGGCATCCAGTGGCAGGTGTAGTTTATCAAGAGATAACAAGTTCAAGTAGAGGGCAAGTGATGAGTCTTTATAATTGGTCGGGCAGGCAGCGTTAGTTTTATAGCGATAAATAAGTCATTTTAGTGCAAGTTGAGGACACCAGGGTGTGTTGATTTCGTGATTGGTGACTGATTCGCTCGGGATATTGGTTGAATGAACTTGAAAAATGATGTCAGCTGATGGGAGTCAATTAGTACTTTTTTTCTGTTTTGCAATGTTTACTCACACAATGCCCTTTAAGTATTGGAATTTAGGCTTGTTTTCACGCCTTTTCCCGGAATAGTGTAGAGGGTTGTGTTCGAATGTGGAGCGCTGGGGAGAAGGGTGAGGGTCGGGTCTAGTTGATTTTCAAGTACAAGAAGTAGGACGATATGGGATCACTCATTAAACCTTAACCTGTCGTCGTAGATTAATGTAAAATGTTGTGACAACAGTGTTTTACGACGTTGAACTTTTAATGTGAGGTTAACAGGAACAAGTTGTAGCAATGTGTTCTTGACTTTTTAAAAACAATAGTCAGATGCAGCAGATGTCTCAATAAGTAAACAGCTACTGACAACAGGCCATAAAGTTATTAAAACAGCACTTTGCTGCTTTTTCAGGGGTTTTTTTCAATAGTTATGCACGAAGGAAAATCACGTGCTGTTAGATGATGACAGGCTGTACTACAAAACAAAATTCTTCAGTAACCGCTTTAGTCTGGAATTGCAATGAGGAGAATTTAAGGATTAAATTACTGATTTAACTTGAAGACAAATCAAGATTAATTTGTTGAAGCAGCTTCTTTTTTTTCACCTTGAATCCATATACAGTTTGTAATCAACTAATATCTAATTAATTAAATCTTTTTTGATTTTTTTTCTTGTCATTTAAGTGTTGGATTTATGATTTAACTTAAGTTGAAAAAAATTCATTTTGATAACATCAAACAGGAATTGTCGTTAGCCAAATCTAGATGACTTTTTTTGTACTTTGAAATTATGTATTTGCAAATTTAATTTTATGTTTAAATTCAGTGGATTAGTGGGTGTAAACCCATGTTTATAGGGGTTAAGCCTTTCTATACACAATCCTGCATGTACAATGAGGTTTTTTGTGATATATGAGACTTAACCCTAAACATAATGGGTATTATATGGTAAAAAACTCGACATAGAAATTCAAGCATGAATTCCATTATCACACGCAACTTAAGCATGGAATTTTAAAAGACAGAAAAAAAAAAGAAAGCTCTTCAGCAAGGATTTTTGGCGAGGTGTGAAGATAATGTTTCTCATAACTGGAGAAATTTTGAGCAATATGACCAAGGTCTTTCCTTCCTGGCGTCTGTATTTATCTTTTAGCAGCTGAACCAGCTCAAGTTAAACCATAATCATACAGAAAACCTATATTTACAAATTGGTAAATCGTGAGGGAGCAGTAAAACCTGGAAACCTAGTAAGCTGTTGAGCAATAAAATACTTCCAGCTAATATTCAATTATTACACTTTCCTTTGTAATTACGACCAATTTTCTCCTTTTCATTAATGCGATGCAGAATTGCGAAAATTACTTTGAAGAATGCACGTTTTCGTTGGTTATGAAACTGGTTACAGCTGCTTTTCGAATGATTGATTGCCGTAATCTGAAAGAAGCTGATCAGAGTAATCACTCAGTATTTAAAAAAAAAAAATTAAAAAAAAAAATTAAAAAATTATAAATGTTTTTTATGCTGGAAAGCCCACCTTTTTCAAATTTATTATAAATACTGTAAGTTACAATTTGACACAGTGTTTAGTGGTAGTACTGTTTAATGTATTCTCATCTTGTATGAAATCAAATCAGTGATGCACAACCAGCCCGACTTTAATTGTGGGCCCCCGTGGTCGATGTGTACATGCTTCGAGTAACCCTGATTGTAAATAAACCGACACTTGTCTCATTGAATATTCAATGCCATATATTATTTTAGTTTTGCCCTAAAATTGGCAAGGTTGTTCATCACTGGCACATTCGAGTTAAGTTGTTACGGTGTACGTACCCGGAAGACATTTCCAACTGTGATAAGTTTATACTGCTGAAACGTGTGACAGTGATTAATGTTGGGATCAAGTTACTGATCAGTACAATAACCACTACCCCAATGACTCGAGAGATAAAAAGTGCAAATATTCATTTACATGGGCCGGCGATTAATCGTAAAGAATAAAGTCATAAATTAAGTCAAGAACACCAATGCTCAACTTTATTGGCTGTTTTCATGCCACTGCCACAATGTTACAAAAACAAGACAGGTGGGGGTCACATGAGTAGTGAAAATGGTCCAGTGAAGGATTTAAACTGTGTAAATAACGAATGGAAAACAGTAAACATTCATTTGCAACGAATTTTCAAAAAAACTTTAGCACCACGGTGATCAATCAGTGCCTGTTGCACACTTCTGTCGCGTGACACGTAGTTCAGCTCTTGATACCCTGTAATTATTTTAGCTCGCACATTTGCAAGACACAATTTACGATGTAAGCATTATTCACGAGATTATAAAATGCTTTCTAAACCAATCATTCGCAATGCGCTCATCATAAATTCACCGCAACATATTTTCAAATAACGTCATTGCTAAATTAAACTACTGTATTCATATTTTAGTTGTGGGAAAGAAGAAAGAAGAAAGATTATATTGAAGTTGTATTTAGTTTATAGCTGCAAATTTAATTACTTGCCTCAAGTACCACTTGATTCAATGCAAGAATCTATTTGGCCTGGAGGGATTCTTGTTTTGTTTTTTCCCCACAGTCTTTTGAATGGAATTGCCCCTATTTACCATCTGTCAGTCTATTTTCCTTTCAATAATTGAACTGATCTTATTTATACAGTATATCTAAAGCGTTTTACTTACAACGAACCAGGGCTAAGATTTTCAAAAAAATATAGATGTCCTTATATTCACTGACAAGTCAGTGGCATTCACCTAAATGTTAAAAATCATTCTATAACCGTGTATATATTTAGTTATAATTTTGAGAAAAGTCTGGTGCTTGGAACTCTCAATTGATGAGTAGGATTGAGCATTCTATTCTCAGCTAGTCTCATTCTAAGATTAAGATAAGATAAGTAGAAGTTAATGAATCAGACCCAACGGTGCAGAGAGACCAGTGAAGAAAGTTGTTTCGCCCTTTTGCACGACTGTAGCATTTACAACGACATGACTAAAGTGACAAGATGCATGAAAAAAAATGCACACTTTTGATTACGTCACTAAAATATTCCTTCCCTGTGATGGCTCGAGTGACCTTTCACTTAACGCCCACACATCTCGAATGACCATGTTTTCTTTATCCACCTTAGATCACCAACCACTTATACGAATTGTGTCATCTTAGAAAATGTAAATTATCTTGCGACATGTCACATGCGACCTTAATTGCAACCCTTTCCATTCTCTCAGTCTCCCACTTAACAAACACTTAATGAAACGTCATGTTCTTCAATAGCAGCCTCAAACTAAACTATCATAATCCATTAACACTGGTGATTGCGTGGAATTTGAATTACAAGTCATGCACACACACATATCACATCTGTTATCACCGGTTAAAGAAATTCTACCGGTAGGTCCATTATAAACTCGATTCACGTTATGAGTTGAGTCAGTGAAACCTGATTTCCCTACTAAGTTCATTCATAAAAACTGGTAATAGTAAAAACACAAAGAAAATTGGTATAAAGCCTTGTATTTCAGATTCCTGTGTTCGGACATTGGACTACAGCGAGCACCTAAATCTCATAGATGAATTTGCGTGTGGAACACCCATTCCACACTTCTTCCCTGCTGATAAAATAGATGAACTAAAATCTCAGTTATTCAGGCATCACCTGACCCGGACCGACTTGGATCCGCATGGAACGATTCTGCACCGGTGTAGAAATTGTGGATACTGTTCCAGCATCCATGAGAAGTGCACACACATGACGTCACAGATGGTCAATCTGGAGTTCCAAGCTTTTAAGTCGAATCTGCGATTTCAAGTTCAACTTGTCAATCATACAAGCTGCCATTGTGTCAATGTAAGTTAATCAGTTGTCGGTCGGCCAGTTTGGATTTTTTTTTTGTTTTTGTTTGTTGTTGTTGTTGTTTTATTTATTGCAGTTCAAACTAAAATTTGTAAATTATCAGAGAACCAATATGAAAGAAATTGTTGTGAAACTTGATGAAATTGTTAAAATTATAAAATTTGTTATAGTAATAATGATTTCATGAAATGATCTTCACTTTTCCCTATTATGTTTTCTTAGCCACATTCTTTTAGACATGAAAACAAAATAAACACATATGTTCGACATACCAAGCTGAAACTAAAACCCGAGATTGTTTTCCCTTTTTTTTATCTTAACAAATTTATAGTCAAATGTCAATTTAATTTAAAGCTTCACCTTATTTTAAACTTCCAAGTTACACCCATTACATGACTAATGTGTTCAAATGTTTTTTAAGGTTATAAACCTTTTTTATAATTATTTATACTCTTTTTGTAAATAGTTTTACAAATGTTTTTCATAAGTGCATTTTAATTTATTTGATAAATATAAACTACAGAAATTTGTAAAAATATACTAGTAAAAAAACTCTTCATACCATGTTTTTAAATTGTATCATTAATTAATAAAATGGCTTAAAATTAAAGCAGACTTTAAATTATTATCATTACCAAAATTATTTACAATTTTTTTTAGTAATTTAACTATAAAATAATCTTTTATGATCAATTTCATTAGCTTGAATAGGCCAAATGATAATCTGAGAAAGGAAAAAGTAAAATAAAAAAGTGAAATTTTAATAAGCTTTAATGCTGCTCTTGCTTTGAATTAAATTTTGCCACCAGAGTTCACTAATGTTAAGCTAACCCACATTTTCTTTCATTTTTATTACTATTCCACAGAAAAATGCAGTAAAAATAAAACTGAGCATAATTTTATTCTTTGCATTTCTTTTATAATTTATTCTAACTATGATAAGGAAATAACACAGACAGGAAAACAGTTATTTCACTTCAATTTTCTCTTGTAATTAGAGCATGCATGACTAGTGTATTAACTGGGTTTAGCAATTGGTAAAAGAAAGCGTCAGATCTGAAACTAACACAGGAGTTATTCAGCTTACTGTCTAACTGCCAGTGAACAAATTTACAGGGTTCAAATAACACTTCTTCTCACATTACCATTAAATAGCCATAATATACTAACTTCATGCAATTTAAATTACCATACTATTCCCATTCCATTTATCACTTTTATCACTAAAAATGATTATTTTCTAATTTCCAGATTAAAGTGCCCCAATTCGTAAACCGAAGTCACATCAACAGGAAAAGACATCGGAAAAAGAAAAGGAAAAAGTTGAGGCAAAATAAGTTGGAATTAAACTCCACCAATTCAGATTCATGAAGAAAATGTTAAATAGTCTGCAAAGGAGTATTATAAGCCGTGAACACAATGCAAAATCATGACATATCAACATTCAAAAAATTAATCATTATTAAAAAAGAAACAAAAAAAAAAAACAAACAAATACTGACTCTTGACTTGGGCAAACAGTTTTTGTCAACTGTTTGAAAAGTAATAACAAGCCTGCTGAAAGTGAAGACTAATATGCCCAGATGAAAGAATGCTGATGGGACGACACTGTTGTGAAGGAAAAAAAATAAAAGAAAAAAATTATGAATGATTTATAAAAAAAATATCTGGTCATTGACACTTGAGAATGAAATTCAGTTTATTACGAAATTTTGTAATTAATTTTCATCTGTAATTCATTTTTTCTATTTTATTTTGTGTATATGTGAAAGATTTTTTTAATGAATTTAATGCTTTTTATCTCTGTTGCTTCCATTTATCTTTGCGCAATCGTCTTTTAAAGAGTTTAAAGTTTTTCTTTTTTTTTTTTCTTTTTGAGGGTACTTTTCTATTTTCAGGAGTTTAAGGGTCTAAAAAATGTTAATTTTTTTACCCCGTAGCTGAGTTCGAGATTCTTATCTACCTGCTAGCTTAATAACTGCTCCACTAACGTTTATTTTTAATGCACCGACGTTGTTTGGACGGGTGGAATTAAGAATGTAATGAGTGGCGTCTTAAAACAGAAACAAGGATCTGGTGCAAGTTTTTGTCTATTTTTTTTTTATTTTGGAACTTGGGCCCTTCTTAGAATATTCAGTTTTTTATGCAGGAAATTTATCCTCCACTTTGTCTTGTCTTCGGGTGGTAAACAGCGCCAAATTAACAAATTTGTCTCCGAGTCAAGTGTCGCCTATGCCTGTCTTTGTTACTCTATTTTAAATCTGACGCATATTTTTATGCTTGTAAATCTCTCGCTTTTTTCGTGATGAAGACAAAAAGAATTTTTTTAACCGATTGATTAATGCGAGAAGACAAAAAACTAAAAACAAAAAAATTGTGACTTTTTTTGTTTGTTTCATTTGCTTTAAATTTATTGACGGAACTAAGCCCACCAAGCCGTTTTTTTGTTTTTGTTATTGATTCATGATTCATTTAAATTCCTACCTCGTTTCCCACAGCAAGCGGCGGCCATTTTTTGAATTTCCCACAATGCCATGGTTAATAAAGACACTTTAATTCAGTGCACCTGATAGGTTGAAGGACTTT
>JAQFZP010003427.1:0-10297 GCA_034695745.1 Geophilus truncorum | reverse complement strand
TTCTTTTTTTTTTTTTTTTTTTTTTTTTTTTTTTTTTTTTTGAAGTTGATGGAAATTATAGGGAAATAAAATATGGGAAAAAATATTGGGTTTTTTTTTTTTTAGTGTGAAATTTAAAGAAATTGAATTTTTTAAAATTGAATAAGGCTTAATTTTGATTTTAATGTTGGAAATTTTACAAAAATATTATCAAAAATTTGTTATTGAGGTATAATTTCTTAAAAATTAGGCCTTAATTTTATTTTCTAAAATTGGATTAGGCTTAAATTTTGATTGTAATGTTGGAAAATATCATTAAAAGTTAAACTTAAATTTTATTATTTCTTTGTTATGTAGGCTTTAATGTCCTTTTTTTTAAATTGAAACAGGCTTAAATTTTTATTTTAATGGCTAAATGGTGAATTTTTAAGAAAATTTAAAATAAATATTTTATAAATTACAAAAATTAAGCTTAACTTTTATTTTTCTGTGGAGTTAAGCTTTAATTTCAAGTTCTGGTTTAAATTTAAAATCAAAAATATTTATCCTCATTTCCACTTTCAGCTAAAATTCATAAAATTGGCTCAAATTACAACCCTAAAAAATCCCAATTCAAAGAAAATGTGCCCTAAATTTCGATTTCAAACAAACAACATTACTTAACACAGATTTTTATTTTCACTTGATAAAAAAAAATCAAAATATATTTTTTTTAACAAAATGCCAATCATCAACTTTTCATTTTCCATCAACTTATATCCATCCAATCTCGTCTCAATAAACAAATTTCCAATTTTATCACCAAAAAACCATTTAAACCCTTTTACAACTCAAATACTCACCAACCTCTATTTTGTCAAATATTATCCAATCCATCATCTGTCAGCTTAAAAACATTTCACCCACTTCTATCCCTTAAAATACTTCGACAAAAATTACCACTTCCAACTTCCAACTTCCAAAATAAAAACCCACAATTTTTTTTCCAATTTCTCAACAGAAACAGTAATGCTCTTAGCATGAAATTCCCAACTGAATACTCATTTTTATTTCTGTTTTTCATACAGCTCCCACTGGAGTTGCAGCCGGTGCAAACGGTGTTACATCGGAGCGAAGTGTACCTGAAATCCAACAGGAGTTCGCACTCGAGCGACACGTCGTCCGCGTACTCGGGATCCGACACGATGCAGTCGGTGCAGTCGTCCCTCGACGACCCTGAGGTGGATCTCTCGGGGCTCATCGAAAGTGTCGTGGACTCGGACGAGGAAGAGGACCTCGCCGAATCCATCGATGTAAGATGCCGCTTTGTTTGGGGAATTGGGGAAATCGATAGTTACTTGTCGGAATTGACAGTTTTTAACTAATTAATTTTACAATTTTTGGTAATTGGTGTGGAAGAATGGTGAAAGTTGTAAATTTGAGACGTTTACATCTTGTTTTATTTTGTTAGACTAAAAAAGATAATTTATTTCCAGCACTCGAGGGTTTGGAATTTTGCGCGCCACCAAGTAATGAAAAGATGAACTAACAAAGGATTTCTTTCTTGATTTTATCATTAATTTTTACGTTTTATTTTAATACAGTATTTCTCAAATTAGAGGCGTGTGCTTTTATTAATTTTGTGGGATGTTTTCCCCGCGCGTCAATTTCGGGGGGTAAGTTTATTATTTTCGTAAATTTTTGTCACATAATCGATAAAAATTTACATCTAAATAATTAACTTTTTATCTAAATTTTGGTAAAATTAATCAAAACCAATTTGTATTTTGATTAATTTTACTAATTTTTTAAATAAATCTTGTTGTTTTTTTTGTAATTCATGATAATTTTAGCATTTATTGTTGTCATTTTACGTCTTAACGTTCTATTTAGACTGGAGCTTATATTTATTTCGCCAGCCTCAAAACCCACCCTTTTATTTCCAAGTGCGCTTATAAATCGAGAAATACGGTATTTCGTTTTAAACAAATTGAAAATGAGTTCTCCCAACTTTTTTTCGACTTAAATTACTGTAACTATAAAGATATTTAGATAAAGTAACAATTTTTTAAGCACATTTATATTTTTTCCTGAGAAGTTTGAAATATTTTTATCAAGAAATATCTTTTAAGCTCATTTAAGTCGTAAAACAATTCGAGAACTCATTTTCAATGCATGTAAAACGAAATATATATTTTTTTTAAAGTGAAAATTAGTGATAAAACCTAGTAAAAAAAAAAAAAAAAATGTTTATTTGTTATTTTTTTTTGTCGCTACTTGGGGGCGTGCAGAATTTAAAAACTGCTTGATGTAACCGAATGCTAGTAAGACTTACATAAAAAACGCCAATTTTTAGAATTTTAAAATTTCCCTATACGGGCCAATATTTTCCTAAAATGAGAAATCAAGACATTAAAAAAAATGAAAAGTTACTCAGAATTTTTAAAACTCGAAATTTGATCACAAGCAACAAACAACAAACTAAATTCAATTTATTTATAAATCCAATATTACTTCTACAAGTCACGAAATTGAAAAGTGCAACATGCGATCGGGTGCAACCTTTCTATTACTCGCATTATCTCCACATCTCCCACTGTTTTGATTGAAATTTGCTGGATTTCGAGGAAAACCGGCTCATTAAACGTGATCACAATAACAGTTTTATGTGATGGTAAAAATAGTTCTTTTCCATCATCTAGAAATTGATCAGACTTGAGCTTACGGCTAATCAATCCTTCGCTGCAATTGCTCTAATGGTTCGCCCTCTATTGACAAATTTCTTATTACAGTGTGGTTCAAAAAATTAGAAACACCTTCACTTAAAATAAAATTTATTTTAAAAAATGTTTGCGAAAATGAAATCATCGAATTGAAAATGAAAATTCAATACGATGAATCACGAATCGAAAAGAGGGGAGAAATCAATCAATAAAACGTTCTTCTCTGACACCTAATTAAGGTAGCAATGAGTTTAAAGTCGCCCTTCAGGCAGAGAAAATGTTTCATCAGTCACACGTGAGTCATGAGATTACGGAAAAATGAATAATTGATTTTAGGGATGAGGTAAACATGATGTTTTTCGTGTACAGGAAGAGAAAACTGACAAAAAACACTGGTTAAAATAGAAAATTTGATGTATTAAAATGAGGTTTTCCTGCTTTTTCCAAGTTCTAGAGGTTTATTTTGCATACATTTTAAGGGTAGAAACAAAAAACAAAGTTGTGACTCGTAGAAATTAAAATTAAAATTTAAAATATTAGTACAGTATTTATCTTATTTCTTCTAGTTGTGCGCCGGATTCAAATAGGACACCGGCTTTTATTAATACCCAGGTTTAAAGTTAACTGAATGAACAATGCGTTGGCTAACTGAGTACACACAAATATACAAAAAATATACAAAATGAATGCATAAAATACGTTTTAAAGTTAATTTAGTATTGATTATTTGTAACACTAGTGTTACAAATAAATTAACGTTAAAATGTGTTTTATACATTTCTTTATTATTGTAATCAGCATTTTATTGATATTGTGATCAAAATCGAATATTTACCATAGTTTTGAAGAAATGCTGATTTCTATCACCAGAAATACGGTATTTCCATATTCAATTTCAGACACATGGAAATTCCATAGATTTTGAAATTTTGACAAATTGAAGCATTGATAAACAATTTGTGTGTCTGCATTGCCTGTCGCTGAAAGTAAGGCAATATTGTTGTTGTTATTGATTAATATTGGCAACACACAACAGAAGCCATTTGGAAAGACACGTCCTTTCAATTTATTGGTTTCTAGATTGATATAGTAGCAAACAGCTTTCTCTCTGACAGAAGAGCTGTCAATGACCAGTAAATAATATTTTGAGTTTTTGTATACATGTTGAAGTTTTGTTTGAGATTTTTTTCTCAGTTAATAATTTGATTATTTTTTTTCAGAGTCTTACAGTTAGGGATACAGTGAGAGAATGTCTGGAGAAATTTCCTCAAGATAGAACCGAGGACGACATCGATGTTCTGCTGGAATTCATGCAGCATTTACCGGTAAAGTGAAATGGCTTTTGCATAAGCAATGATAGACGTACTGTATGTCACTTAAGAAAAATGAAAATCTTGTTGCTGAAGGCACTGCAAGATGTGTAACTATTTTTACACTGGAGTAACAAATTTTTATAAATTCTTGAGAATCTTAAAACTTCTTAATAATCTTTGTAGATCGTTACATAAATCTTAACGAACCTCACAAATCTCATCGACGGTATAAGCGAAATTTTGCAAAGATTTTAGAGATTTTACAAGATTTGCAAAGATTTATAGAGATTTTACAGATTTTTTTCAGGACTCGTGAAGAATTTTTAGGGATTTTTGGAGAATTTCTGTCTAGAGATTTGAGATTTGTAGAGTTTTGCAAAGATTTTTAGAGATTTCTTTTGACCTGTCGACGAGATTTTCGGGTTTGTTTGACCCCTCGGTCGTGTCTAGTTTTACTGCTAGATGACATTAAATTAGATTTTTAGTTTAGAAACCACACAATATTTTGTAAATGGCTTGTGAGAAAGAGGCATATTTATTTATTTATTTATTTATTTATTTATTTATTTATTTTTAGGCATTTGCCAACATGACACTGTCGGTGCGGCGAGCGTTATGTGCGGTGATGGTGCTGGCCGTGGTGGAGAAAGCGAACACAGTGGTGATGAAAGACGGCGAGGAATTGGATTCGTGGTCGGTGATAGTGAACGGACACGTGGACGTGGAAGTGCCCAACGGAGAAATCCAAGAACTGCACATGGGCGATAGCTTCGGCATCACGCCGACCGTGGAGAAGCTTTATCATCACGGCGAAATGAAAACTAAAGCGGACGACTGCCAATTCGCGTGCGTGGCTCAGCAAGATTACTACAGGATATTGCATCAGGGCGAAGAGAACACTAAGAGACACGAGGAGGATGGAGAAATCGTCCTCGTCACGGAACAAAGAGTGTTGGATGCGGGCAACAGAAGAGGCCACATTGTTATTAAGGTAAAAGTGTCAAATTTTAACGCTAGGGGGCACAGCACCTTATGTCAAGATGCTCTCTTTAAAAATAACAAACACAGTTATCATTAAAAAATAATAATAAACAATGCTCAATTTCAACACTAGGGCACACCCGAACGCCTAATGGCACAGTTAGTAGAGGAAAACTCTATTATCGATCCGACATTCATCGAAGATTTTCTTCTCACTCATCGCACTTTCCTGCCGTCTTCAGTCAACGTGGCCAATCAACTTTTAAGATGGTTTAACGATCCGAATCTGCGCGATAGGGTCAGTTGACGCGTTAAATTCCATTTTTATTACAACTTTGATCTGAAATTTTTTTTTTTTTTTTATATATAGGTGACGCGAGTCGTGTTGCTATGGGTTAATAACCACTTCACCGACTTCGAAATGGATCCAGAAATGATGGATTTCTTAGAGCAGTTCGAAGCGGGGCTTGAAAAAGAAGTAAAAAAGAATACATACTTTTTTTGAAGAAGATAATATTTATTTAATTTTTATTTAGAAAATGGGTGGACAACTGCGGCTTTTGAATTTTGCCTGCGCGGCCAAAGCAAGGAGCCGCACGGTGACATTGGCGCGTTCGACTCGCGACGAAATTCTCCACTTTTCCATTTTGGGCGGATACGAGAGGGGTTTTGGAATCTTTGTGTCAAAAGTGGACAAAGGCTCCAAGGCTGAAGACGTGGGGCTGAAAAGAGGCGACCAGATCCTCGAAGTCAATGGACAAAGTTTCGAACACATGAGCCACGCGAAGGCGCTCGAAGTGCTTCGTGGAACCACGCATCTCAGCATTACGGTCAAATCGAATTTATTAGGTTAGAAATTCAAATACATTTTTGGAAATTTCGAATTTTTTAATTTTTATTTTTTTTTTTTTTTCTCTAGCTTTTAAAGAGATGCTCAACACCCCTGAAAACTCGCCCCGATCGCGGACGAAAAAGCTGAGCTGCGACATAGCACGACTCCAGCCCGATCCGAAAGCGCGGCTTTCCACGCAGCTGGACGTCCCCGATTGCGCTGCTCCGATGGATCCACCACCCACGACAAAAGGGGACAAAAAGGGCTTCATGACTTTAGGTCACAAAACTCGCTTCAAAAGAGCTCTCATAAAGATGAATATCATACCAAAGAACATTAGCAGGTTAAAAATTTATTTTTAAGAAATGAAAAAATATAAATATCTAATTTTTATTATTTTTGTATTTCCAGTGAATCGCATTTGAACAGTTCAGACGACAGTTTATACAGTAGTTACTCCGGTAGTCGATCTCCGCAACACAGCAACAGTAGCAGTAGCAGTAGTACGATGTACCACAGCCACAGCAACCCAGATCTCACAGCTTTACAGGCGCTGCTCGAACCGGATATCCGCAACGACTATCCAGAACACGTGCTGAAAGTGTACAAATCGGATCAGACTTGCAAGTACCTTTTGGTGCATAAAGAAACGACGGCGCGAGAGGTTGTGATGCTTTCACTCAGGGAGTTCGGTATCACCGATCCTAGTAGTAATTACTCGCTTTGTGAAGTGACCGTTGGCGAAGGTGGTGTCATCAAACAACGGAGATTACCGGATCAGTTGCAGAATTTAGCCGAGAGAATCGGTCTGAATAGCAGGTAAAAAAAAATTGTTGTAATTTTTTGTCAAGAGATGGCGTTGTTTGCAAGTTTTAATTTTCACGATGTTTTGAATGTTTTATTTTTTTTATTTTAGGTATTATTTGAAGAATAATAGCACAACTGAAACACTAGTTCCTGATGAATTAGCTGGGGTAAGCATTTTTCGAGATAAAGTTTGAAGTTTGATGTTTTAATTTGTGATTTTTGTTTAGGAATTGACTAGAGAAAATCAAGTGCATTTCTTACATCTCAATAGTGTTGAAGTTGCGATTCAACTTACGTTAGAAGACTTCAGTATTTTTCGGCAAATTGAACCCACCGAATATGTGGATGATTTGTTCGATTTAAAATCCAAATACGGCGTTCCTCTTTTAGCCAAATTTATTGATGTAAGAGAAAATTTATTTATTTATATTAATTAACTTAGTTATTCGCAGTGTCTATTTCCTCAACAAAGCTGGGAAAATAGGCACTGGGAAAGTGCAGGGATTTTCTGGGGAAATATTCAATGTACTGGCTATTTTCTCAGAAAATTCATTATCGGTATTTTGTCGATTAATATCGGTAAAATATCGATAATGAAGTTTTGCTTTTTGCGTGGACGAATTTAGTAAAAAGTACACGCAACTATCAATCCCGTCAATAATTTCTATTGATATTAATCGATTTTAATCGACTGATATTGATCTTCACTTTCCAATACAACTGGAGTTTCGGTAAATCGATAAATATCAGTGAAAAACTTGATAAATATCGATGAGTTGGATGAATAGCGGAAAAGTATACTGCATCTGTATTTTTGAAATTTTTAGTTGGTTAATCGCGAGATGTTCTGGGTCGTGACGACGGTCGTGTGCGAGCACCATCCGGTGAGAAGAATGAAAATCATCAAGCAGTTCATCAAAATAGCACGTCAATGCAAAGAATGCAAAAACTTCAACTCCATGTTTGCGATTATTTCTGGGTTGGGACACGGGGCTGTGTCTAGATTGAGAAACTCGTGGGACAAGCTGCCATCTAAGTATCAGAAATATTTCGAAGACATGCAAGACCTGATGGATCCGACGCGGAATATGGCAAAATATAGAAATCTCATCAATTCTGAGCACATTCAACCTCCTATTGTGAGTTGGAACTTTAAAATATATAATTTATGCAGCTTGTATCGTTTTAAATCTGGAAAAATTATGAAATTTTTTTTTAAAAGTTGAGATGAAATATGTGAAATTCGTATTAAGTATGTATAATGAAATTTCAACATGAAATTATTGACAAAATCGATAAAATCTGCATAAAAATCCGATAAAATTGTTGTATTTACGTTTAAAAAAATTCAGTTAAATTAAAATCTAAATCGACAAAATTTTACTGAAAAAGGTTTCTAAATTTAAATTAATTTTTTTTTTTTTTTTTTTTTTTTTTTTTTTTTTAAGATTCCATTTTACCCGGTAGTTAAAAAAGATTTAACGTTCATTCATCTGGGCAACGACACGCAAGTAGACGGACTCGTGAACTTCGAGAAACTGCGCATGATAGCCAAGGAAATCCGCCAGCTCAACAACATGTGTTCTGCACCATACGTAAAAAAAACCCTTAATTGCAAAATAACCGCCAGGTGTTTACACTTATTTCACTCTCTAGGATTTATTTACGATGCTGGAGCTGGGTGGGGCTCATCCGAGTGCAGCTATGGTGTCCATGAACCAGCTGACGATGGGTGGGGCGAACATTGCCACTTTTAAAAGGAGGAAGAAAAGCACAACGGTGCCCAATCCCAAAAAGATGTTCGAGGAAGCGCAAATGGTACGTAGGGTTAAGGCCTATCTGAGCAGTCTCAAAGTGATCGTGGACGAAGAGCAGTTGCATCAGATGTCGCAGGATTGTGAACCCCAGTCGTGCCCAGGTAAAAATAAAATTAGGGAAAATTTAAAAATAGAAAATTACATTTATTTATTTATTATTTTTAGTAATACCTTCGACTCAGATTCGGAAACGACATCCTTCTCCAACACTTTCGACCACTAGTAGTAATAGCAGCACGTCAGAAGGGAAGAAATCTGTCGGATCCGGGCCGAAATTTGGTAATTTTTTTTATTGTTTTTCAAAATTTTTCTATCTACAAAGAAAATTTTGTCATTTTTTTTTTTTCTTATTTTTTAAAAGAAAAATATAAAATTTTATAAACTTTTCCCACATAAAAACAAACATTCTCATTACCCTATATTTTCATTTCCTTATTTATTCAAAAACATAAAATTTCCGTGTTTCACTTCACTATCTCCGTCTCAACTCCTTTGACCTAATTTTTTCTATTTCATTCTGTTAAAGGCGCGGACTCACCACAGGCCGTTCGCAAACTCTTAGCCTTATCAGAGCAAACCAAGATACGGCCTCACCAACCAAACAGGCATCATCACTCGCTCTCGCCCACGCCGTCGCCAAACTCGTCGCGAAGGCGTACCGAAAGACAAGGACACGGCCGATCACACAGTGACACACCTGCTCCCACGCTTCTGCCCGTCGACTTATCGGAAGAAAGCTCTAGTGTCACCAGCCTCAATCATCTGCCCATGCGCAAAACAGGTAAAAAATGGGCCCCATTAATTTACACCCTACTTTCTCTGATTTTCGCACATAAAAAACCCTGAATTTACCACTCTCTGACTTTTACCTTGCAAAAGATAGTACGGTAGCATAAAACTCGATTAGATGTATGATGTGCATTATAAAATTAATAAAATCGCTCAATTTTGTTTTTAATGTTATTGAAATTTGAAGAGTTTTACCTTTGATAAAAGCTTCGAATTTTAACATTTTAAAACAAAAATTTAATACTTCAAACTCTGAACCTGAATCTTTATTTTTTTCCAATTTTGATCTCTTTATTAGTATAATACCGAACTAATTTTGTTAAGTCGTATACGTTACATTGTTATTAAAACTTGTTGGTTCGTAATTAGCTGAAAAATATTGTAATTGTAAATTAACTATAAATAATAAGAAGTTATAATTTTTAACATTTTTAGGTTAGGGAGTGGTAAATTCAGGGATTTTTTTTTTTTTGTGTATTAATAATATGTAAATGTTCCCGTAAGTGATTGAATAAATTTAAAAAAATATTTTCTCAGGTTTATATCCGAGATCTCCATCGAACATGTGTCCACTTGCCTCCCAAGTGCTTCTTTCGTCGTGCTCGGGTCACGTTCCACTGGGCCTCAAAGTGCACATTCCGCCACCGCCACCCGCACCTGGGACCAGGGACATCCCGCCGAGAGCGCGAAAACCGCCCGATTACAATATCGCAGCACAAATCGCAAGGAATCGGCAGTTGGCGCGACTCGGCAGGGCTCACAGCCACGAAGGAGTCACTGGGTACTTTAGTTGTGACGTCACAGACCCCGAAGACGGTAAAAATTAAAAATATAAAAAAATTTTAAAAATTTATTTATTGTTATTAATTTTTTTTTTTAGATGATGAAGAAGCACAAGTTTCGGCCGTTTAAACCGTCAAGTCGAGAAGAACTACATCTAGTCACTGAATTCATCTTTTATTCGTCTGTTGTTTTGTGTGAAAGTGCAATATCATAGGAGAACAAAAAGCGCACTCTAGTTGCGGAACAGGGAATTAATAGGTCACATGACACAGGACAAACAGTAAACACCCAAAT
>JAQFZP010003426.1:0-10298 GCA_034695745.1 Geophilus truncorum | reverse complement strand
CTTTGGCCCCGTGCTGCGGCCCTGAATAAGGATTTTTATCGTTTGTTTATTCCTTCACATGCTTTTCATTCACATGCAAAGGTGCGGCAGGCCAAACGATTCGTCATTTTCAGGCTGAGTGAGGACGGCCGAGAGAGGATTTGGCGTCACATGTAACTAGGGGGGTTTTAAGATTAAATTTGAGTTTGTTTTTTAGGTTTTTTTACACGTTTTCAGATCGGTTTTAAACAGCGGTTTGCCGGATAACTCGCAGGATCGGTGGATTTAGCGTTGTGGCATCACAAAGGAAATTGATTTTTCTAATTTGTTTATGTAAATGTTTGTAAACACGCTTCAGAAAATGTAGTTTATGATATTTTTGTTCTAGTTTGCGTTTCTGATCGCTTTGTGCGTGATTTAGACATGAAAACGATGAAAAGTGTTTGTTTTTGTTTTTTATTTTTTTATATTTGCATATATTTAAATGAGGGTTGTCAGTATTTAAATGTGCTTTTTGTGCTGGGTATTGGATTCGGAGCTGCTTTTAATGATTCGCTCGTGTTTTGATGTTAAAAAGTAATTTCAAATTACAAAATATATTTTTTTAATATAATATTTAAATTTTCTACAATGTAAACATTATTATTTTTTTTAAATATTTCTCTCATATTCACGCACGAAAATGTATGCAGCATAAAAAATTAAAATAAAAACATTAATTTTTTATGTCGAATAAATTATTTCCCTTATTAAATCATTTTAACCTTAATATATAATAAACACTTTTTTTTTATTTTTTAAAACATAAGGAAAAATATCAAAGTAAAAAAAAAAAAACCAAAAAAAAAAATATATATAAAACTTTCCATAATAATAACAACCAAAAAAACACCTTTTAAAAAAATTTTCACCATACTACGAATTGACCTTAATTACACAAAAATAAAAATTTCCTCGAAAATTATTCACCTTCTGCTGATAAAACCCACAAAAACCTTTTTTTTTTTTTTTTAAATAAATAAAAAAATTAACGTCACATGAATTAATTTCCACAATTCCATTAATTTATCTCAAAAAAAATAAGGAAAAAGTGAAATTTAACGGAGGGATAAAAACATCAAAATGGTGCAAAAACGCTAAAATTCCTTATACAATATTCTCGCGTTTTAAAGGTTGCTCGAGGCAGGAACATCGATCAGAAAGCCTGGAACGCTCTGGAGTGACCACTCGGGCCTAACTCCAATTACTATGGCTGAAGATCAATAGGGAAGATCAACATGACGAGGTTGGGCCTCGACGAGCGTGGCCAATTTTCTCTTATCGACGAGAACAAAGAACGCCACGCAAAGAACTACGGGTAAAACGAGGCCCTGAGAATTATTTAGGCTGGTGCATTGCAAAAACCCATAGGCGAAACGCCATTACGGTGTAGATGTAAATAAAAAATGGGAAATAATGATTGTGAATAAGATTGTCATTCACCATTTCCCGTTCTATTTTGTTTTTGTTTGTTCTTTTTTCTTTTTTTTTTTAAACACCTTTTTTGTGCTTTAAGGGCCAGCTGTTTGAAATGGATGATGGTTGGGTAGTAGTCCTTTTCAGAGCTGTTTTATTCTGTAATTAATCTATAAAAATGCTAGACTGGAAATTTTTTTGTGTTTTTTTTTTGTGGGTGTAGTTGGGTTTATTGTTTCTTATAATTGTGTTGAAGAAGTTGGATATTGGATTTGGTTAAATTAAAG
This sequence comes from Geophilus truncorum, assembly GCA_034695745.1. Classification (NCBI taxonomy): domain Eukaryota; kingdom Metazoa; phylum Arthropoda; class Chilopoda; order Geophilomorpha; family Geophilidae; genus Geophilus; species Geophilus truncorum. Next base: position 8,577 of record JAQFZP010003426.1, on the reverse strand, counting down.
ATGTGGAAAAATATGAAAATAAAATAAGTGCTATAAATGCCCAAAAAATTGGGCAAAAAACACCGATGAAATAATGAGACAAAACCAATGTTGTAAATGTTACTTACTTTTTGGGTTACATGTAATAAAAAAGTAACTAGTTACCATAGTTACCGTTACTGTAACTACAGAGAAAATTAGCAGCATTACAAGTATGTTACTGTAACATTGAATTAAATAATGCCAAAGTTCAAAACCAAACCTATACAATGCCAAAATCCATATGGTTCACCTAAATGTCATGAAATCACCAAAACAAATCCTTAACCCACTTATCAATCTTGCTAATACCAGAAATTCAAGAAAAACGCAGCAATTTATTTATTTGCAAAAAAATTCTCAAATTACTTAATTTAAATTCTAAATTAAATATTTTTTGCAATGTGATCCTGTCACCCCCTCTTCCCCACATACCACAAATTACATCAAACCAGTAATTAAACTCTACCTCTCATTCTACGGAAGCTCTGAGTAACCATCCAAATTCCTAAAACAACTACAACAAAACATTGAATTTCTTCATTTATTTATTTCCCCATCTATTTCTATTTCTCAGGCACAATACAAGAGTACAGTAACAGGTCTTGTGACTGTGGTGGAATATCTTATTTTGTCCCTCCTCAAAGAATAAAGCTTTCAATAAATCAAAAGTCTGGGCAAGTCTAAGGGAGGGGTGTTAGACATACAAGCTCGATACACCATTTTCTGACATATTTCAACCTGCAATGCAGTTTGGAATCAGTGTTGAGGAAATATTGTTTGTATCTTGCAAAAGTAGACAAATTAATTCCAGCAAGATCAACATTAAAGGGATAAAAACTGTAATGAGAAATGCACATGTTTTGCAATGTAATTTGAGCTGAGCTACTGAAAAGTGAAAGTCATCTTGCATTTTCCAATGATTATTGGATTCATCAGATCCATAATTTACATCTACTGATGTGAATTTATGATTTGCAGCTCTCACTTGTTAAATTTGCTTCCTAGATGTCAGATATCAAGTTGTCCATTTTTTTTAAATTTTGCAGGAATATAAACTAGTTTGGATGAGTGAGTTTTAAAGTGTCAATTTTACTCATGTATTTATTTAAGTAAAATGCACAAATTCTAGAATGTACAACTTTGAGATAAAGCTATCTGCACAATGTCATTCCACTAGTGATACTTCAAGTGAAATGTTTAGCTAAAGAACACAAATAAACTGAATTTAGTTTTTAAAAGCAGAATTTTTTAAATGTAGGGTAGTTTTTATATTACTGACTTTGAGCAAAGTATTTTTTCATTATAGTTATATTATAAACCCCTACACTCAAGCTATAAGTGTAAAGAAAAGATCATAGCTATAAACAATTATACCTACTTAACTTAACCTAAGAAGAAATTAAGGTGCATTAAGGTGCATTATTATGTGGACTATTAACTGAAGGTTTTTTAAATTCTATGAATTAAGCACTAAATTAAAACGTAGCAGGTCCAATCAAAATACTCCCTCTGTGATGTCATCAACATGGCGCTCAACACCTTTGCCAATTCAAAACTTCAACAGTCAATTTTAGGTCATTTTATGCACTGTACATTTTATTTTTAGGATTATTTTATTGACAAAACATAAAAATATGAAACCATCACTTAATAAAATTATCTTATAAAATTACAAAAATCAATAATTTTGTCAATTCTAAACACACTAAACAGACATCATTTTCCCTTACACTAATTTCACTTAATTTCAACTTACAATTTACAAAAAAAAAATCCAAACCATCTAGAAATCTTTATTCCCCATCTCATCTCCATTCAAAGTATTAAAAAAATAAACTCAACAAAACAAACAGCAAAAGACATCTCCCTCGACTTGACTCATTTGCACATTTCTACCAGTTGCCTTTGAATCTCAAAGCCAAAGTAAATGGCAGCAGTTAAGTTAGTTTGCAGAAAGAGGGAATAAATTGTGGCCACAAGCCATTGTAGCCGAATTGAAGCGAAGCCATCGCAGCACTGTTACTAAAACACGCTTTTCATCTCATGGCTCCAGTCCGCATTTCTGAGGCTATATTGGGGAGGGGGTCCGGTTTGAGACAAGCGCAGCGCCCCCTGCTACTCCAATAGCACACCTGGCACTTCTCTCTTCTTCCCTCTCTCTCCCTCGACGAGTCTCCGTGTCGCCTTGTGTCGTCTCCTGTCCCTTCAACTGTTCTTTTCAGCGGTCCGAAGGGGATGGCAATGACCACGAGCAAGAAAAAGAGGGAAAAGCAAGGGAACCGAGAAAAAAACAACGCAAATCGAGGGAGACACATTTGTCACAACACCACCACCTCTCTCTCTACCAACAAGTTTAAATTCAAATTTAACGTCTCGCGAATTCTCTGTCGACTGGTTTTCGCAATTGAATTTCTATTTAAATAGGTTGCGTACACCTTGCAAACGTGTTCGGGTAAACGCGGGAGTTGGCAACACTGATAAAACTCAACCTACTGGGTTGAGAAAATTGATGAAACTTTGGTTTTTGAAGTGTAAAATGTTGAGGCCTGAAAATAATTAAGTGCACAGATTAATTAATAAGCTGGCGAAAATACACTTTACGTTGTTTGTTGAAGGTTCGACTTGATATTCTAAATATTTAGTCTCACGTCTGTCTTGAAGCCGATTTTAGGCATTTGGATTTACACTCTACAACATATTGTAAACTAACTATGGAACGAAACAATTGTTCTGCCATTTTGTTTTAATGCTTTGTCCACATATATTGTTATTTAACAATTAAAAATTTTTGTGTATTCCAATTGTTGATGAATCCTGAAAATTAATGTAAATAACAACAAATTTTGATTGTTACTCCTTAGTAAATCCATCTTAGAATTGCATTTTCTTGCAACATTCAGCCAAAATGTCATGAATGATGGGCAGAATTTGTATTTATAAATGTTCTAATGATGCTCCAAGCCAAAATTTTATTTCTGACCACAATAAAAGTTCAAATAGAAATGCACTCTACCAAAAATTCACACCTAAGGATAAAGTAGTAAATTCTACCAAAATACAATTATAAATTTTATTTTGTTAGAATATACAACTCACTTGTCAACTCATGGATGTAGTAAATTTCCAACCAGTGCTTCAAATTCATTCTCAATTTCATGAATAGAATTCCAATGTCAAACCAATTTCCCTAAACATGTCGTTATTAAACCTACCTTTCAGTAAAGTTACAAGTCAAACTCAAGGTAAAAAAATGACATCTTCAATGGTCTGTCCAAAACCAGTTCCACCTCACTTTATTATATTTCCAGACAATTCAACCTATTTAACCAACCCCAAACACAAAAAAAAATAAAAAATAAAATCAAACATCCCCAAAACTTGCATTTCCACCCCAAAAAAAATAACAATACCAGCAAAAACTACCAAAAATTAACTGGTTACCAAACCCACAACCAATAAAGATCAAGAAAAGCAGTTGCCCAAGGTCTTGAAGCAGTGCATTATGGTCAGATTCATTGCATTCAGTTGCATTTGCCCTGTTTTAACCTTGCATCCAAGTTGGCTTTTCATGGTTTTCTGGTCTTTTCCCAATAGAATTGATCAATAGAAGAAAACCAGCAGCAATTTGTTGAATCCTGACCACAATGAGTTCCTGGTTTACTGCAAACCATAAATTGTGGGAAAAGGAGCTAAAACCAACATCAAATTGGACATCTTTGTTAGCAATTGCAACTAATTTTGCCAGTGCATTGTGAGAATAACCTCACATGATAGGGTTAATAAGAAAATAAGATGCAATCACACCACTTTGTAATGGGTCATCAAAAAGTTTCCATCATAATCCTTTATTATTCAAACACCATTGATTATTTCACTCTAATATTGATGCAGGAAGTGTTTGTGTGCACTTATTCAAGTTTAAGAGCTTTAAACTAAATTCCAAAAGCATCATCTGTTTTTATTTAATCTCTCTGGCTGCAGGTGCAGTGAATTTGATCAGCCAACTAACTAATCTGCATGTTTATCACTGTTGTGGTCTGAAAACAACTTGATTTATTGCATCCTTTTCAAAGTCATAATGTATCATGAAAAAGGGATGGGAAGTTATTTACTTATGTAAGAAACAGAAAAGTATGTTGGAAGTAACAAATCAACAGTTGTAATTTAAGTGGAAATCAGTTTTTGAATTGAATTGGAAGTCCAAAAATTAATGTTAAAAAAAACAAGAATTTCAAACTTGTGGCGATTTATCACTTAAAGGATTTGCACTTGAAATTCTTCAAGGGTAAAGTTCATTATTAGTAACAAATGGAAAAACACAAACTCTGCAAATATAGAATAATGTTTTTCTTCACTTAAATTCACTGCAAAGGTGCAAATTCTATATGTACACAGACAGATGACAAATATTTTCAATATTTCCACTGCATTTAAATTTGTTTTGTAATGTTGATGTTATATCTTGTTTTAAAATTATATATCGTCACCTTAGTAACCGTTCTCAAACAAACAATAATCCAACATTGGTATAAATTTATTTATAAACGTTTATTTTTAACTTCAAATAAAAGTAGCAATTTGTTCATGAATTTCTAAATTTCCTGATAACATCTATTTATTTCATGTCAAAACTTTAAAACTAAATAAATTTCATTACTAACTCAACAATTTCACAATCTTCATAAACACGTGTAAACACGAGTTCAAACACACCTTTAAATCTCTCCAAAAACGCTTAAACAACACATTCCACCTTCAAAATTATTACCAGGTAACCAAAAATAAATACTTCATAACTCATTTACCATTTTTCCATACCATATTAAGCATTCTTACCACATCAGTTCCCTTTCCATCATGGAAACTACTATATAAACAAAGAAACAAATAAATATTGCATTTGCTCATAAAACAAACAAAAGAAAAAAAATCAACAAAAGGAAACAAATGAAGAAAAACAAAACAAAACAAACAAAAAAAATCAAACTAAAATGAAAATTCTACAAAACCATTTTCTAATTGACCTCCATGACCCCGTGACGTCACAAATCGACCTTGAGCGCTTCCACTTCCTCGTTGCTCTTCCCTTTCTGCAGCTGCGCATTGGACTCGTCTAGGGAATCACCAAATGGTAGACGATCCACATTTAGAAACTAACATCTATAAATAGAAGCGATCTTGGCCTAGAAATTATTTCCCGCCTTCTATTTTTTTTTTTTTTTCTATTTCTGACGTGGTTTGTCTTAATGACGTCACAATTAAGGATGATGAGTTTTGAGGGAAAAAATTTTTTTTTTGAAATTTTATTACTTTTTATTTCAAAAAGTAGAAAATGATTTTAATGGTTTTAAACGACTAAACGATATGAAATGTATCTGCCAGCTGTTTCACTCGGTCTTATGATTTTTACAACCTATGAAAGGGAGATATTAAAACATGGGTTAATTTGTTGAACGTATGTGTGGAAAAGGGTTAAATTTTTAAATAAAAATTACCTGTCCACGTTTGAGTCCGAAATATCTGGCTACTGGGTCTCCGCTTTGGATCCTCATTAGTTGTGATTCTTTTAATTTGCTGGAGTTTGGGTTAAGGAAAAAGTTGATTTAAAAAATTATAAAAATCATATTGTAATATGTTTCCCACATATAGTGTAGTGAAGTAAAATAAATCGAGATAAATTTTCAAGTGAATTAAAATCGCAACGTAAAGCTATTAGATTCAATACGAAAGTATGACGTCACTGAATTCGTCTTGTATGTGACGTTTAAGTCGAGGATCGAGATTGAGCATCTTGATATTTGTGGTATTTTTCAAAAATTTCACTGGAAAATATTCCAGGTTTTAAAAAAATCGGTAAATTTTTTTTTTAGAAAATTTGAAGATTTTTTTATATATTTAAATAATTTCTTAGAGATTTTAAAATGATTATTAACGATTTTCGCAAAATTTTTTCATTAAAAAAATCAAAAATTTCACAGATTTTCGATAATTTATGCAAATTTTTACATTTTAACCATTTTTCGAAGGAAAGAAATCGTCTTTAAAAAAAAAAATACCAAAACTGATCACTTTGAAACACTTTACTTTGAAAAAATCAGTCTACTATAAATTTATCCCAACTCACTACATTTTGATCAAAATCTTTAAAAAAAAAAAAAAAAAACTTTTATCCCTAACCCACAATTTCACCAATTCCCCGACCGAACCTCCCGATACGACAAGTATTTAACAATTTCATCGATTGCTGCGAATCCCTCGGGAGGAATTAAGGCTAAAAGTGTGTGTGTGGCCTGTAGCAGCACACATTTAATCCCACTGCAACTGAGTAGTGCGTCGGCGATATAAAAAGGATACTATCTGGCCAATAGTTCTTGTTTCTCCTCGGGGGTCATGACTACATGCTCGGGAACCAACTAAAACGAAAAGAGAGGAAAAAATATTGATGAAAATCATTGGGAATGGAAGATAAAAACTAAGACTCGCTCTTTCGCTGCATTGATTCTCGATGCAGCTCGCTTTTTATTACCTCGTGTTCTGTAATATTGATGAGCAGTTCTGATTCTAAAAACTGCTCCAGAATATATTTCGGCGCCATGTCGACCAATGACTAAAAAAAAAATATATATATATAAAAAAATTTGTTTTAAAAAAATTAAAATTGGAAATACATTTATGAAATGAGAAAGATTATGGGAAAATGCTGTGTCATAATAATCAGAATGATCAGTGTCAATGTACAGTTGGATTGAATCACAATGGCTGCCTTTCTACATGTAAATGTGGCTTATTGTATGTTAAATCTCAGGTGCGAACTAGTTGAAAATATACTGTTTCGCAACGAGTGTTATTGACATTGCTCTCGAGTGATTTCTGTTTATTGATTGAAATCGTTCCAAGACCAATAAACTGAGCTTTCACATACTTTGCCATCTGGTGTTAAAATTTTGAAAAACTCAAATAACAGACGAGGTTCGTGCGATTTTGTGAAGATTTTTCAAAGGTTTATGAAGATTTGGAAAAGTTTGGAATGATTAGTAAAGTCATAGAGATTTGTTGAGATTTTTAACTGATTTCTAGAGATTTTTGGAGGTTTTTTTTCGCCAAAGATTTAAGATTTACAAATATTTGCAGCGATTCATGAATATTTTGTAGACAAGGGATCAAAGAAATCCTCGAAAATCTTCACAAATTCCTACGAATCTCTACGAATCTTTACAAATCTCAAATCTTTTGGCAAAAAATTCTTCAAAAAAATATGTAAAAATCCGTTAAAAATAACATCAAATCTCTACAAATCTCAAGTACCATAATCTATACAAATCTGTATAACAAAATCATCATAAATCTTTGAAAAATCTTCATAAATTCCATGATCTCGTCGATAACATTTGAGTTTGTCGACTATTGTAGATTATCTAAAACAGTCATTTTTGATGATAACTTTGGTATAAATATCAATTATAATTCTAACCCAAATTTTTAACATAAGTTTTAGGTTTACTTTAGCACTATTATTATGAAATAATCAATAAACATTAAAATTAAGTGAGATTGACACTAGTAAGAAATAAAATTTGTTTGATAGGTGTTCACACTTCTAAAAAAAAGTCATATTTGAACAACCAATACAAGATCATGGTTCATAAGTCATAACCCATGATCTCTGCTCGCATTGGTTAATAATTAATATTCTTCTTATCAGAAAATTCCGAGGTAAGTTGAAATATATTTAACTTGACTCAGAAGATAAAAAAAAAAAAAAAACAGGCTGAAATTCTTCTTATAAGCAATAAGAAAAATTAAATAAAATTTGTCATACACCGCAGCCAACTTGAGTATTATATTGCTATGAATGATCAATATCAATAGTCAGAGTAAAAGTTAAAAAAAAAAAACAGTAAAAAGAAAAAAAAAAAAGGAAGTTGTCTGTGAATGCTACTGTAGCATTCTGTGGGATTATGGGATTATATAGCCCACATTCTGTGAGTGTGGGATTAGACCATCAGAGGGCCTATTCTGAATGAACTGAATAATGCATCTCCATATAGGCTTTCACTGATGTTCGACTATTATTGCTAACAGTATGGTGTCCATGTTGAATTATGTAGCTACCATTGAGCTCAAAGCCTAATTCCCCAATGATTCTTAGTCTCACCAACAAGAATTTAAAATTAAGATAAGTTCGGTGCAAGAAACTCAACGCTTGGCTTTTCCTTCTTAACATTTAAAATTATTGGAAAGAAATAAAAGATATATGGACAAAACAGACTCTATATCTCCTGAGTGTTGACATTTTTTCCACATTATTTAATACAATGTGAACATTAAACTTATTTTCAAGTTTATTTTATTTGATTTCAATATAGAAATCTATTTAAAAGTTAAACGATTACGTTCTTACATTGCAACATATCATTTTGTTTCGTAAATGACACTTTAATAAAAGCAAAATTACATTTATGAATAATGAAAATATTAAAAGCGTGCCTGGGCCCTAGGGCGCGGCCCGTTTGGGCAGGAACGTTTTGCGCGAATTTTGTCCCGTTTGAGCGGAGA
>JAQFZP010003425.1:0-10298 GCA_034695745.1 Geophilus truncorum | reverse complement strand
TGACGTCATACCTAATTGTAGCCTCAGAGAGAGGTGTTTTTGATAATAAATACATAATTTACCGATTTATAATATTGACGCATTGGATAAATAACGTTTACCATCATCGGTAACTCGTTGTCTGTTATGTATACTTAACATCTTGAATCAGTTATCTAGACAGATTAGTTTTGATGATAATTACCATGTCCGCTGATGAGCTGGCAATGATTATAACCTCGCTGAAGGTCCTAGTTTTTTGTGTTGACAGCACGAGAAACACCAACCTGTCGGCCTACTCTCGTGATGACTCATCACGGACTAAGCTCAATTGCCTAGATATTTAGTCATGGACCAATGTTCTGGGGGCTACCGGCCTCATGGCCAAATTGAGATTAACCACAAATAATTTTAAGTGTAGAGATTGTGCATTTCATCTGGTTATGTACTTTGTTCTCGATGTAAACAAAAGTGTGAAGCAGAAAAATAAAATTTTAATTCACGACTATAATGATAAAATAGCCTTTTGTGTTTATACCTATTTGCTGGAAAAATTACTTCCTTAAATTACGGAAGTGAAAGGAGCTGTGAAGTAGGATACACTGTTTAACTAAAAATAAAATAATAAAAAAAAAACAATTTCCTTTAGTGGAATGACCACAACATTTTATTGTGCTTAAATAATTAAAATCAACACTTATTAACATTTTTTATTTATTAATTTCAAGTTCAATTAGATAATTCATTATTTTAATGCATTGAAGTAATTTATTTATTTATTTATTTTTTTTACTTATCATCATAAAATTGACAACCTATGATATAAATAATATTTTTTTTCAAAATTCCCCAGATTTTTCTTTTTTTTTCCCTTTTTTGTTTTCTAGACAAACATTTGCCACTACATTTTAAGCACCACCCCTGCACGAAAAAAATCGAACTAAAACAGTGAACCTTATTAATAATTTAAGTTTATATAACTTAACACATCGATTTTTTAAGCCATTGCGTGAAGAACTTTCATGAGGCACTCTAAAATTCATTTAATTTTTCGCACGTGACTTTGCGATGATAACATAAAACCAAGTAATTTGGCTTTGATGACTTCCTACTTCCGTAAATATCTTCGCATTGTTCATTTATTGATTTTCCCACTTCTTCCCAAAATTAAATACAAAACCAACATCAACAACTTTCGCACGCTCACGTTTCAGACGTGTAAGAAAAGTTACGAGCAGTTGCAAACGCTTGACTGGTTTTTTCAGGTGATAGAATTTCAGAAGGAAGCTGTGATTATCTGCGATAGGTTAATAAATTTCTAATAAATGAATGATTAGCGCATTCCAGGAAATCCCTTTGGCTGTCTGTTTGCCGTGAGAAAAAGACATAAAATGACTCAACGCAGGTGCAGTAGCCGCAGGACACAGCAAAGGATAAACTAAGTCTACTGCACTATGATTTTCAAGAGATTTCCAACTTGAAAGATGACGTAAATGGATAGATGTCCTTTTACATAATGGCCAATGTTTTTTTTTTTTTGTGGTATTCGTTTTAATATTTTTTTTTCTTAGCACTGTCGTTAAGAGTTTGAATTGATGGTTTTCATCATTTTCTAATATCATTTCCCCTGAGAATGATGTAAAATTGAAAATGAAAATTCCTTGGGAATTGTCGAGGATTTATTATAAAGGAAGTTGAAAATATTTTTATTTTTTTTATTTTTTATTTTTTATTTTTTTTTAATTCATTCTATCTGGTTTGAAAAATGATGATATGTAATATTAAACTTATTAATTTAATCCTTAAATTTCTATACTTTTACATTTTTTATTGAAAAATTGGATTACAAGGCGTAAGTAGGTCGCAAGGTAATTATTTTTCTTTTCCTTTAGTTTTTCTCGGTGATGTACGTTTCATCGATTCCCAAGAAGAACAAGTTTCATTTCCTCCCACGCATTGAAACCTGCACGAAAAATGATAATTTTAAATTTCCAACAACTCCAACATGCAACATCAAACAACTGGCAAAATAAATGATTTTAATCTCCCTGCGGATAAATTTTGAAAAAAAATGAAGATAACAAATTTTCATTAAACCGCATAACCTAATATTACCAAAGTCGAAAATTAAAGTTCATCCACCTACTTATACCCCAGGTATAATCACATCAACACAAAAATTCCTATTTATTTAACTTATTTTTTTCGTGACTGTACTTTAGTGCTCAATTTATTACATCAACTGAGTAAATTACAGAGCTTTGAGCAAATACTCATTTTTTTCATTTTTTTTTTCCATGCTTTTGGAAGACTGTCATTTAATCAATAAAATTGCAATAACGGCGCATAAGTTGCACCATTAAATTAAGGGTTTTAGCCTAACAATTAATTGTATGATGGTGAAATAATAAAAAACAAGTTATGTAGTTGCTAAGTTCTTTTAATTTGTTCTCATTACATGGAGCTAAGTCTCCAGTTACGTCTCAGTTCACACAAGATGTCTTGCACTGCTCTAAATTATTACTCTGCGCTTATAAGTGATAAATAATGAAGGCAGAATAATTTAGAGATGCAGTGCGGTTCCAATGATCTCATCTGGGGAGTATAAAAGGAAGATTTGTTCCAAATGTGATTGCGTAATGGTGTTGACGTCGACACCACCCTGTCCTTTGACAGATTGCACGACGATTGCTGAGTTGCTCTAAAAAAAAAAAAATAACACGTGATTTGGTTGCGTCAGCGACTCATGTGTGAAGACGAATTTTGCAGGGAATGAAAACACAGCTGGTTTTAAAAATCTTAAAAAATTAAAAAAAAATGTTAAGATTAAATTTAAAAAAAAAATTAACTCGGTTGTGGTTATGGTTTTGCAAGTTCTCCTTGACATTGTTGTTTAATAAAATGGAACGTTGAAAAAGTCGTAATCTATGGGAATATGAGCAAAACAACATTGAGGTTTTACTTGACCTTATTTGGCATAAAGTGGATCAACGATAATGCTGAAATTGATTTACCATAACAAATTATTTTGAGTTTACAATATTTGTCAATAGGGATCAAAATCCAAGTTTACAGTATCTCTACAAACTGCAGTAAATAAGCTTTGTGACATAAATAAACATTAAAGATGTCTTTGACATCTTTTGAATTTTTTATAATAATTAAACAACTAAGTAATGAGAAAATCATTCCTGCGTTGAACGACACAGGAAGTAGTCAGCTGATAAGTGTTTTTACATAAGCACAAACAATAATGAATAAGTATGTGTAATGTAAACAAAGATAAAATTCGTTTATGTAAAAATTTTGTTATCGATTTTTTTTTTGCATAAAAAATTAATTTTAATATTTCATTAAAATTTATGTTTGACGTGAATTAAAGTTGTCTTTTATTTTATACTCGTCACGCTTTGAAAGGGATAAAGGAGGCGAGAGGTCACTTACCCCGGTAGCACAAACCTATATGGCTCATCGCGGAGGAGGGGCAACATCAGAGAAGCATATTCCGTGAAAAAACAAATATTTTTGTGTCTACATTTTTTTTTTTAAAAGTGGGGAGTTTATAACCTTGGATACAGCGAATTTGAAACCTAGCGCCGTACGGTGTTGGAACTTTGAATTATGCAACTGTCACCAGTTGATGTCGATAAATGTTTGATGGAAATTGAAATTAAAGGAGAAACCTGATGAAAATGAAAATTATAGATTGATAATGATGAGTGTGTGTAATTTATTTTGATTAAAAGAAATAAATTTTAATATTTCTAGTTAAATAATTTTTGTGTCCCGGAACTAGTAATTAAAAATTAAAATTAAAAAAAAAAAAATTAAAAAATAATTCTCCCCGACGGGGAATCGAACCCCGGTCTCCCGCGTGACAGGCGGGGATACTGACCACTATACTATCGAGGAAGACATTTGATAGTGCGAAAAAAAGCCAATTTCTTGATAATTTTTTTTTGATAGGTTAATTAATTCATTTGAAAGCTAATAAAATAAGATTTGTATCTAACTGTAAATTTGATTTTACTAAAATACAACAACATGATAAAATGTAAAGATAAGCTTAGTAGCAAGCGTCCTCTAGTGACAAGAAAAGAAAACGTTTTAATGTCTTTACTTTATAAGTGATAAAAAAATTAAATACCTGTAAATAAATATACATTTTGAATAAATAAACACAAATTTGTAGTAATAAAATCAAATAAAAGTAAATTACGCTTTGAAATTAAACAAAAAAATAATCCTCCCCGACGGGGAATCGAACCCCGGTCTCCCGCGTGACAGGCGGGGATACTAACCACTATACTATCGAGGACATATTCACAAACCTTCAAACTATTCTATATAAATCCAAAACAACGATAATAATATCTTAAGTTTATTTTTTTCCTCAATTTTAAAATTTTCTATATTTATTTTTTAATAAATTAATCAATCAATCAACATTGGAAAAATATTTCTCCACAAATGGTTACATACTACAGCTATTAATTCAACCAAAAATTTTTTGGCAAAATACAACTTTAAAATTGCATTCAAAGTTTATTACATTAATTTAATTAGATTTATTAATTTTAATACATTTTTAGTATTTTCATCTTTACAAGTTGTTTTGAATTTTTTCCAATAAATAAAAAACAATTAATTATAGTTTCTTTTATTTTTACCAGGTTGAAGCAAAAATTAATTAATTAATTCAGCTCTAAGTATTCGTCAAAATTATCAAGTTTCATACACAAAAATTCAAAAAAATATTTCATTTATGTGGGCACACGTTTATGTTTAAAATTAAATTCAAATTAGTTTAATTACAAAAATTCAAATTTATTTATATCTTATTCCATGCCAAAAAAAATCAATTCCATAATAAACATTTTTCAAACTTAACAAAAAAAAATACCAAAAAATAAAAGGGGGAAAAAAAAAAAAAAACCCCAACTCACTATCTAACCCCAGTTTCATCAATTTGAAATCTGCACGTCGCCTTGGGTAAATTCGGCGCAAAAACAACTTCTAATGTCCTCCACACGTCAGACGAGGCACAATCATTCTCTGTGGTTACAGCCGGCCTTGCAAATGTCAAGTCACGAGACAAAAATAAACGCACGTTAATTAAATTAGACCACGCAATTCCTAAAGACGGAACAGCTTGCCCTCCAGGAACATCAGTAATCTGTTGAATTTATAATTCCAAATTAACAAAAATCCGATTAATAAAAGCAATTAGCAAAATTTACCTGATTGACGCAAACAACCGTAATTTGAAATTCAAAGCACAATCGATGCAACCGAGACCCGAGCCAATTGAAATCCTTAGCTCGCCGTAAATAATCGCTTTCGTATTCGCCACGAAATAGAGCAGCGATCGAATCAATGATGACAAGTCCTATTTTATTACGATTAATTAACGCCGGGATTTCGTGCTCAACACATTTCTTCAACTTATCCTATAAATAAATTCAAAACTTTTGTTTTATAAAAACATAAAATTCAACTCTCAACCAAAAATAAAAATACCACATCAGCAACGTGCTGTATGAATACGTAATCAGACAAGTTCCTGTCCTTAATTTCACTGTGTTTCGCCTTAAAATTCTCTTTCAACTGCTGAAACCTTTTATTGGGAAACGCGTCTTCGGTACAAATGTAAGCAACTCCTAGAAATATATTCATAATTTCACGTTTCTCTATGAATAAACCAATATTTGACCTGCATCTAGTCCGTTGCGTTCTCTTGGCAACTGGCAAGTCAATGACAACTGTAAACATAACTGTGTTTTTCCACTTCCACTTTCGCCTGATATTTCTGTGATTCGTCCAACCAATATTCCACCATTTAGAAATTCGTCTAAAACTGATGACCCCACACTCAGTTTCCTGTCTAACGAGGCTGAATCATCTTGGAATATTTGTAAAACTACAAATAAAATCAAGAAATTAATGCAAAAATTATTTTTTCTCTAAATTTTCTTCTCAACTTGTCTTGGGTTGCTCTTTAACGATGCATTTGGAGACGGCTTTTACCACTTCATTTATATCCTTCAAACTTAATCCAGTTTGGTTGAGTAACTCGGTTGGGGTTGCAATTAAAATGTCGCCGTAACTCTTGAAGTGTCCTGTAACATAAAGTACCTATGTTAGTTTACCACTTAACCACAATTGCTGCCACCACTTACCAACACGACGAACAGCTTCGACGATTCGAGGATCTAAATTCAATTTCTCCCATTCCATAAAATCTGTATTTTATAAATGAAATATGTGTAATTAGGTTAACCTACTCATAATTTTACTCTTACACGTAGAGGAAATAAAGAGATTAACAACTATTTTAAACTCGCATAGGGAGGTTGACAAAGTGTTGATGTTTAGAAAGCGATCGATAGGTGGCACCATTATCTGGGGCGTCAAAGTTTGACAACTTGAAATCAAATGAATGTTTGAGTGCGGTAATTATTTTGAGAAAACTAAAGTGAACGTAAAACAAAATGTCGATTTGTTTTTGTTTTATATCCACTTTAAAAAAAATAATTGTAATCAATAAAAATTTTTTTAGTTTTTTATAATAAAAAAGTAAATATAAAAAATAATAAAGTAAAAAGCGAAAAATGTAATAAAATTAAAAAAAAAAAAAATGTTATAAAAACAAGTAAATATTTTTGATCGTAATATATTATTTGAAAAAGTTCAAAAATTTCAAAATAAAATTTAATAATTTATTAAAATATAGTAAAAAAAAACAAAAAACTTTTATATATTATTTAAAAATATTTATTTTTCATTAAACCTAATATTAATTCATACAATGTATTTCAAAAAAAAAATAATCACAATATCAAATTCTACAACAAAAACTGAATTTAGCTTCCAGTTCCATCCACTAGATGTCACCCAAACGAGCCAAACAAATCTCTAAAAAGATAGCGTGCACATGATCACCATTGCCATGGCAACCATTGCGCGCGCAGGCGTCAACACACTAACATTAATAATTCAGGAACGTGCCTGGGTTTCGAGTGCCGCCAGGTAGAACAAACTGCCCCGGCACACTAACACGGCGACGAGTGGAGTGAACGGAGACTACTTTTGTTGACGATTGCATTATGGTCGAGACGCGGCGCGCGCGTGCTTTCTCGGAGGACGCGCGAGCGGCTGTCTCGCGGACGATTTGGAGCACGCCGTGCCCACTGTCGCCTTACCCTTTATGAGACGTCTTAGTATCTACACACACGACGAAAACACTTAGGAGTTTAAGCGCAAGAAACTTCACAGCTTCACGCTTGCACGCGCGTGCGATGCCTAAGTTGTCACAATGCCCGGTGGACGACGCGGTCTCGTCGCGCCGCAAAACACTTTTTTGGAAAACATTATCCGGCGTTCCGGCTCACAACGTAAGTTTCCGATCTATCATTCTTTTTCTTACCCCACATCTCACACTAAAAACTTCCGTTTTACCACTTTTAAGTCGTAAAACTAAACCAAAACCAAGCGGAAATCTTTGTTTGTTTTTGTTAGTAAACAGCGAAAAACAACATAAAAACTAAAAGCACACGACACGACACGCAAAATGTGTTAGTAGCGTAAAATGCGTGATTGATTTTCGAGTTAAAGGGTTAAAAGTGGTAATGCGTGCTTGAAAAATTTGATTTGGTGCGAGCAAAGGGAAAAAGGCTTCGGATTCCATTGATTTACATGTATCAGTGTCATTACGGCTCGCTATTCTTCACGGGTTTGATGGATGAGCAATGCAGGTATGAGGCGGGGTGTGGGATGCACGTGTGGAGAAGAGAAGCATTGAATCCTGAGCTGAGCTGAATCATAATGGCACTCAACAAATCGAAACTTAAACCAGCACGTGCGACCGAGAGGAAACAATTCACTCTTTCAAGACTTCATTTTTCAAGCGACCTACTAACCCAATCTCTCTACTCGAAATATTTTTTTTCATTTTTTCCTCTCTCTACTCTAACTAGTTTAAAAATACGTAATTTAATTTGTATGGATTAATTTTCAAGACTGACCCCTTGTTTCCGGCGAGTCAGTTTTGGCTGCATTACAATGGTAGTGCGGGGAAAGCCAACCTTCGGGCGGAACATTTGGCAAATAGCTAATTTGTTAGACACTTGAAGAGATAAACCATTAAAGCGTGAATTGATAAGTAGTTGCAAGTCGTTGCCAATTACAAGAGGAATGTCCGATGTCGAATTAATGTATATTAGGGTTAGACCCATTTTTTTCTGTCTCTTAAAGACAGAGGTATGGGATGGGGAAAAAAATTGTCTAATTGCTTAAAGCAGCTGCAAAAGCGACCTGCTATTGGAATCAATGGCGTGTCACGACACATCGCCGTAAAAGCCTTGTTCTCGCGGCTCTGTCCACGAGTCCTTTCGACCCTCACGTGCGAGCTGCAACTCTTATTGATTAATGGACTCGAAATAAAACAGACAGTTCCTTGAAAATAATTAAGATGATTAGAAAAAGTATAAAAACATCTAATTTGAAGTGTGTTTTTTTTTATTAAGGGAAAAAGCAGCCATGTTTTCTAATTAGGACTTTTTTCCCTTGTTTTTGCTAAGACTCTTACGTTTTAGTGGCGCTTCTAGGCAGCCATTTTGTTGCCGCTTCGATCGTCAGTCACGTAATCGTAACGTAATCTAATTACAAACGATTACAAGCGTAAAGTAATTAGAGTTTCCCCCAGTGGCAGCCATTTACAAAACAAAAGTAACTATTTTCTAGAATAAAAGAAGCGAAAAGTTTCGTTTTTATTTTATCTTAAGACGTAAATTCTCGGCAAAACAAGCAGATTAACAGTTTATACACGATTTCTGTCAACAGAGGCGCGCAGATCGCTTAAAACAGGAAAAATAGGATACATACATATGCAAAAACACTCGGTGTAGTTCTTTACGATCGGCGTAATATGCTCTAAGTAGAATTATGAGATTTTAAATTCGAGCGCACAGAACGGCAAAACGCAGCGCAGCTGCCAAAACAAATGTGTCAGTCGAATCCGAATTCATATAAGTGTAAAATTAAAAAAAAAATATTTGCAACACGTGTGCGAGCTCCATTTATAACATAGAGAAAAACCAGAAATTCATGTTTGGGAGCCATAACGGATGAATTAGCATTTAATAGAGCCACACCTCGTGGCAATGTGTGCAATATACATCCTACAAGTTGACAAAAATAGTTCCTAGTTTTTTTTCAGACCCACGTCGTAAAATAAAATCCCAGTTTAATTTTAGCAATCTCTTGGTGTAACCCTCATGCGAACACACTCGAGAAAAATGGAAGTTGGGTTTGGAAACAGATGAAATGAGAAATACTTTCCGATATCGTGGTTTAAGTTGATTCAATTTTCTGATGACCTTTGCGCACTCTTTTCCCCTTTGCGAGTATCATTTTTTTGTGCTTCAACTGTAGCTTTACAGAACATCAATCCTCTAGAGAAAATTGGTGCGAAAACATTTCATTTTTTTCTTATTTTTTATAATCAACTTGGCCCCTTGCCTACATGGGTGGGTAAATGTGTGTTGGAGTGTTGGGTGTTGGTGGTGGCTTGATTAAAATGTCTAGGAGGCACGACTTAGGTTCTGACTTTTAACTAGGATGAGAAATTCGATTCCCGCAAGGGCTAAAGTGGAGGAAAATACGGGAAATGCGCCACTCTGGGAGTAACAAACGATTCAAAAAAAGGAAGTTACTACTATTTAAACAGAAAGAAAAAATTATAAAAAACTTTTCGCGACATCGTTATCTGTGGATACAAAATCAAAAAGTGTAAACATTGTTATTGTACAAAAACTCAGAATCAATATTGTTATTTTTATATGTTTCACGAAAATTACACTTTCTATTATTATGCAGTAATATCAATACTATGTTGATATTGTGTTTGTGTTCCATTTTTGTGCTCAGATGATGTCATCGCTCTTGAAATTAAAGAACTGCAATCAATAAAACCCAAAACCTCATTTTTTTTTCTATTTTTAGTATATTTTCTTAGGTTTTTCACGTGAATGTGACTTTAGGTTTGTTCGCCGAAAAGGGATTTTTTTTAATCGCTTTGCTTTATGATTGCACGTGTTTGGTGCACGACAGAGTGGGATTTTTACGTGGAACTGGCTCAAACATTGATTTTTCTCCTTTTAATGCCTCTACTAATGGATGTTTGATTCGCATGATATATTTATATTTTTTATTCATCGATCTGAAATGCTCGTATCGCTCACCGGGTTGGCGGAATTGGCGCGGGTGACCCAAGCGCGAGTTGCCGAAGCGCGTATTTTTTTGTGCGCGAGCTACAAAAG
>JAQFZP010003424.1:0-10305 GCA_034695745.1 Geophilus truncorum | reverse complement strand
AGCAAGATAATGATCTTCATTCGCAAAATAGTAAGATATTTCGGTTATTGTCGACGTGCCGAGTAGATTTGATGCCGGTTATAGAGTTGATTTGTGTTCAAATATGGATAGTTATTGGAGGATTGGCAAATATCGGTATTGGTATCGGCCGATATTTAATTCAGAATATTGGAATCGGCTGATTTCCGATATTTCCCATATTGGTCAAGCCCTATTTTATAATCATGTTGCTTAGTTAAGTTAAAGATATACTGACGATTCTCTTAAACTGTCGACTGTTTTTTCTAGGTGCAGTTTGACGAATTATTGATCAAAAGGGTAGACCTCGAATTTATTGTTGTATATAGTGGGAAGATATGAAAATATGGTTTGAAATACCAGTTTATTACGAGTTTTATGTTACGGTTTAGATTTATGATGCGGATTTGAGGCATTAGTACTAGGTCTTCAATTCAATTTGAAATAATCTTATTCTTTATGAGTTGTAACGAGGCATTAGAGTAAATATACAGTACGATTCGTTGCTGTCGATTCTTGTCTTCAGGTAGTTTAGGCTCAGAATATGTTGGCCACACTAATCGAAGAATTTTCTTGCCGTAACCCGTCGATGTTATTTACAATAGATATACTGTACGCATTATATAATTTCTGAAGATGGTGATCTTGAATGATTTCTTCAATATTTTGATGGCTACGTCGTAATTATCGTCCGTTGCGGACATTAGTGGCATCCAATATCTTAGTTTTTGAAGTCATTGATACACAAATGTGAAGAAAAACGATTTTCAAAAAACTACAGAAACTGTAAAAACTAAGATATTAAATGCTACAAATGTCTTTACTAAATTCCTGGCTTCACCTTTTAACACCGTTTTCAGATGAATAAATTTTACAGATTTATTCAACAAAATATTTTTATACACAGTATCTTGTATAACATACCAAAAATTCTCACTATTAGGCGATTTTTCCATCGAATTTCGGAATCGTGTATTTTTTTTCTCGGAAACTTTTGTGCGCGATCAAGCAAACTCGAGCACGAAACATTACATATACGCGATGCCACAGCCAGTAATGAAACCAAGTCTATAGTTTTCAATGGATGGGTCAATCGATGGTTCAATTGATGTACTCTTGTGTTAGACTATGGTAAAGAACCAGTAATACATTTTTTTTGTGTTTATTTTTAAGTTTTTGATACATAAATATGAAGAAAAACAATTTTCCAAAAACTACAAAAGCTTTTCAAACCGCAAGATATTGAATGCCACTATTATTTTTATTTCACTTTACAATGGGTGTTTGGTTTATTTTTATTTATCCAAGCGCAGAATTTAAAAAATCTATTACGTGATTCGATACTAGTACCCTATGTAAGTAATTTTTATGCGAGAGATGTGGAATGTCACTTCAAATTCACAATTCACAATTTTATTTTGCGTGTTTCTAGTCTGTGTTATGATCTAGTATCTTAGTTAATTTAAAGAAATTGATTATTAAACCGTAGACTGTCTTTTTGTCGATGGAGTTTGACGGATCATTGATCAAAAATATCGATCTAGAATTTGTTATTGGATAGTGGGAAGTGTAAATATTGAGTTTTATGTTACTGTTTAGACACATTTTCTTGGCCGATTTTATTTCTATTAATAAATGAAAATGAAAATAATTTATAATAATTTTGTTTAAGTAATTAGTTGAAAGTAAAGGGTTGTCTTTTCTTTGCATTCTTTGCTTATTTGCATCTAAGTTCACAATACCAATTGCTGTGGATATCAATATTACGAAATTCTATCAACATTGCAATTTTATGATGTTGCTTCTTTTTACTATCTTTTTTAGAATTAAGTTAGATTTAAGGTTCTGTATTTGTACTTACATTTACGCCTGATATTTGTCTCCAGTTTAAGCCTTTTAGCATGTGCTTATTGTTGCCATATGCTTTCTTTCTTGTTATGTTATCTTTTCTAATTGTTATTAACAGTGATGTGATGCATCAAGTCCATGACTATTGTTAAGAGTTTTCTTTGCAAATGTAAATGCATTATTAGATCAGTGAAGCACTAGCTTCGCTCAAGGCAACATCTTTGTCCTTATTCTCTCTCTTGGCTTCTTCTTCTTCTTCTTCTTCTTCTTTACTTACTGAATGACTGTCTTGTAAATCTCTCTTTGTGTCACTTTTCGACACACATGCCTGACTTGTGTTTACTCCTTTGTCTTCGCTCTTTACTTCTCTTCTTTTCGTACTTTTAGTCTTTGTTCTTTCACTTATTTTGTCGTGTTTGTGCTTTGGCTGGTCCACTTTTTTCACATATAGTTGACTTGTGTTTTCTCCTTCGCATCTTTGTTTGCGACGCATCATTGGTGATTGTGAAGTTGTAGTAGTTCTCGAAGTTGATGGATATCCTAGGTTAGAAAGGCCTTTTTCGATGCAGTAAGAAAATCAGTCCGAGTATGACTGTTTCGCTCTTCTCATTGTCATCCTCGTTTCCATTATTGCTCTTATAATAATGGTGCTGTTAAAAGAAGTGAAACACAGTGAAAGAAAAAGATTTATTCTGTGTTAAAGAATAAATACAATAAATACAATTAATAGCACTCAGACACAAACCATGTCATGTCTTATTACATCATATAATATAATGACATTCTACATTGATAAATACATAAATATACCTTACACTTCATTTTACCTACACACAGAAACTGTGAATTTATTCATTTTAATATTTCAAAATATAAATATAAATTTCCCACTTCACAATTCACTACATCAATTACACAATACACTTTAAAATGTAAGAGTGTTATCAAAACACGTTATACAATCACAATGATACATCTAGAAGGTGTAATAATAATACTTCGTAATCAATAATTACTGCACATTATTTATAACGTCATTCGCAAAAACATATCTAGTAGAGAGAAGGCACTGAACATAATAAATGCTAAGCAGAAAGAAAGGTGGAACTGACAAGATAACTTCAATAAATTATGTATCCTTAGTAATGATTGTTACAATTTGCAAGAACCAACAGCAGTTCATATAGAAGAAGAAATAGAGAACATTTTATTCTTGGTATTATTGAATTAAAATTCAGGCTTTAAAACATTTTTTCTGTTTTCTCATGTTTATTTTATCTCCAGTAAAATAAGCATAAAAATATTAACAAACTTTAAATTATTGTTGTCATGATTTTTTTTCATTTATCAAAGTAACTGGAATTTAAGTGATTTGAAAGATGTACGAAAATTGTCGGGAAAACAAGACTTCTTTCTTCAATAATGTTATTATCAGTTGCTGTGGGTTGTTCCTGTGGTCATTTCTATTGGATATTACATTAATTTTAAGTGATTTGGGATTGATTTGAAGAAATTTTCAATGTTAAATGCGTAATTTCATTCATGTTGTAGTAATTGTTGTTTTAAGATATTTTATAAAAAAAATTGGTCCTTTATCTGTTTTTTTTTTTTTTTTTATGGGAAAGCATGTTTTAATGTTTATAGATAAAATTCAAGTCCAACATAACAGCAATCAGCCAAATATTTTAAATTTTAATGTAAAAAACCTTCTTAGACGTTTTTTGGCAGTGGGAATTGCATGATTGCATTGTTGCAAATTCATTTTAGGTCTTGCTGATAGTCAAACAATGGGTGGGAAATGTGTGGGAAATCAGTAAATTTATCTATTGTTAAGAACAAAATCAGCAAACAACTGTAAAGTTAAATCAAAAATTTAAATTAAAATTTTGAGGTAAAATTTAACGTTTTTAAATTAATGCATGATCAAAAGTGTTAAGATGATCTTATAAAATAAAGTTTCTTATTTCTGACTTTTAGGATTGGACTTAAGCAGTTAAATTGCTTAAGTTAGCTGGGTACTAATTAAGATGATCATATTTCTATAATTTTGAAGGAATTAAGTTCTCACTTGCAAGGGTTTTGTGAATTAGAAGCTAAAACCAATGCAATCAAGATAATTCACACTTATTACCGCGTCGTGGCGTGGCTGCATCAGGTCGCAATCTTACCGTCATGCAGAGGATATTAAAATTCATTTCGAATAGCGATTTTTGTGACAGATTGCGTATTAATTTTTTTAAATTATGTAACCAAAATTATTAACAAAAGAAGCTTTAACAACTGAAAATAAAAACTTCTTCAACTATGGCAACACTACAAACGGTTCAGTAGTTCTATCAATCGACGCACTTCCAAAGTTGAAAGTGGCGCTGTTTGATTAACAAGCTGACGTCATAATTGCAGGCATTGCAGCGCATGCGCGGTATCATTTCTTTCCTTTCTTGTGGTTATGTTCTTTCTCTGTGGTCGTGTCATGTCGTGTTGCTTTTTCCTCCATTGTTTGAGACGAAAAGATATTTTTTCAACGATGTGCGTGATGTACCAGAACACGAAACATGAATCCGCAACGGGGTAACGAATTTTTTGATGCGTACGATTCCAAAATGATGAAACTTGACAGATTTAAACGACCGTTGATCATCGCGGTCGTTGCCCAAGATGGCTGCCACCCGCTAAACCACGTTGAAAACAGACAAAAAACGGCCGATAGTCCATTTTAACTAAACAACCGACAAAATGTGATAGGAAAATAGAATCAACGACGTTTTTGTAGAAGACGAAACGAAATAATGAATGTTTGGTAATTATTTTAATTTTTATAAATTTTATAATTTTTTAATTTTTATAACTTTATAATTTTATTTAATTTTTTTATTTTTTTTTTTAGTGACTTTTGCTATTATCGAGTCATTGAAGATGGATTTCTGTCGTTTTTATATCGATGCTGTTATTCCATTCCCGACTTTATTCGTTTAATATTGAATCGATCGAATTATTTTTTTTTATTTTCACATCTGGTTTTTTGTTTTCATTTCGAATGTTGAATTTTTGTGCAGTGTAAAAAAAAGTTGTAATGTTTAATCATTATAACGCTAGCAAGAGAAATAGTACTCAAATATCCGAAAAACGCTAATAATTTTTAATATTATTATTATTTATATATATTTTGGGTTGATATTTCATATTAGATCTTTTAATATTTGACTTGTTTTTGTTATGGAATTGGATAAAACAGATTTTATTTGATTTTTTTATTATTTTTTTTTTTTTGATTTTGAGATATTGTGCATAACTTTAAATACCGCAGGTTATGAGTTAAAGTCATATGACTGACGCATTCAAATCAAATGCTATTGTTCCTGTTTTAATTGATGAAAACATTTTTCTTGTCTTTATTTATTTGATTGCGCTATTTATTTTTATAATTAATATTATATTACTTGAATAATATTTTTTCTTATTTTTCGCTACATTTTTTTTGATGATTTGCGTATTTATCAATTGAAATCAAAAAATTGTCTCGCCATTGTTGTAACGTGGTTTCCGTTATAATGATGGCAAGCAATAAATTATCATTACTGGTTTTTATTATTTTATTTTATTTTTCGCTGCATTTGTTTGATGATTGGGTTATATATGAATTGAAAAACTCGCCATCGTTGTAACGTGGATTCCGTTATAATGATGGCAAGTAATAAATTATTATTATATTCATCAATGGTACAATTTCATCAGCGACTTTGTGATGAATGTTGGATTAAGAGGTCTAAAGGTCCTTATAACACTAATATGTGCAGATGGGAGTCAAAAATTTAAAAAAAATTAAATCTAAGATGTTACTCTAATATTTTTTTAAATACCTCTTGTTCAAGCTGAGTCCTCAATTTCAAAGCTCGTGCTGTTTACCAATACCATTTCAGCATCAGAACTGGTACTGGCCTCCTGCTGTTCTCTAAGCTTTAATTAATATAGAGGAAATGTTTGCTTCTTCTTCTGTAAACGAGACTACCTTATTTCCATTGGGTAAAAGACAGCTGTTTTCCGCAATTGCAAAAAAAATTAATCTAAAAAAAAATTCAATTATATTAAACATTGTACCAGTATAAATTGTCCGCCTAACTCCTAATTGTACATTGCAGCAATTTCTTCTGTTTCTCCATTAACAACTGGAGCTTCAGGTGATTGATGAAAAGCCAATTCATTTGGAATACCAACACCTATTAAAGGAAAAACAGAAAATAATTGAAATTCTTATAATAATTTTTGTCATGACATATCAAATTCTTAAGAGGAATATGATGGGCATTCCATGCTGCCACACAACGTTTTAGTCTCATTTTGGTTAATTCTAATGTTAATGTAGACACACAAAATCGTGTTAAATTCTTATCCATATTTATACTGTAGCATCTGCAGTTACTAATTCTTGCAATGCCAACTTGATTGGACAATTGACTTTATTATTAACTTCAGGCCAAATTTTGTCAGACCTTAAATTCTGCACAGAAATGTTGAAAATTTACACTGTGCAATAAAGATTGTTTTGGATCACCATTTTCGATTGTTTGGCAAAAAGGTACTAAACTAGTATCACAACATTTTTTCTCATTTTCTCATTAATTGCTTGCATGAACCATGATAAAACAAACACTTTTTCGTGGTCAACTTTAATTTGATTCCACATTTTATTGTGTGTCAAATATGATGCTCTAAAAAATAAAAAAAATAAATTATTTGTATTAGGAGCGACATGTTACCGGTACTTATTGTATTATATTGCAAATCATGACTAAAGCAATATTTGAAAATTATCGGAATTATTACAAAAATATTGAGATTAATGTGATTTCTGATTTAAAATTTGGTAATGGTTGAGCCCTAATTGAAATATAATATTTTCTTGCATTTTAAATTTAAGAAAGGCTCTAATTTGGTTTTGGTTGATAAACTGATTTTGTCACAATTACAATTAGCATCTTCAGTTTAAAACCTGTGGGCGATGATAGCATCTGCTTGCCATAAGGCTGCCGCATCAGTGTCTATTCGTCTTTGTCTGGCCACTGCTATTAAATCATTATAGTCATGGTTGACGCGTGCTGTGGCAGCGTCTTTTAGCCAAAGGGCCTCCGCAACCGCATCGTCGTCTGCTAACGCAGCGGCGAACTGGGCCCTGACGGCATTTGTAATAATGTTCTGTCGCGTTCAATGATTGCATTACAGTACAGTAGCTTTCTGTCTCGTTTCTTTAATAACTTTTTTCTCCAGTCTGATTATTTTGGCCACGAGATCCCGTTAAAATCAACGTGATTTAGTTCTGCCAGCGGAGTGGCCGCACAATGCTAGTCTTGTTCAGATATTTAACACCAGCTATTAGCAATTACAGTTATAGAGAAATTGTATAATCATTCAAGCAAAAGATATATAAAGTTACAAAAAATTCAAAATTCAAATGTTGGAAGAAAAAAAACTGAAAAATAATTCAATCAAATATTTATGAAATATCAAAAGAATTTTAATTCCAAAAATCCAAAAGAAAGAAAGGAAGGAAGGAAAAGAAAAAAAAGTTTTATGAAATAACAAAAACTTTAAAAATTTTCAATTCAAAATCAAAACAATTCAAAATTTAAAAAATTCAAACTTACATACATTCAAAATCCAAATTTTCAAAAACTTTAAAATTTAAATTTTCATAAATTAAAAAAAAAAATTGCCCATTTTTCTTCTCCCGATACTTGATTGTGGAATTCCCGTTTCCACACCTCCAACCGCTTCAACTTCTCGAGATATTAGACTCTTTCCATGACCGAATCCGATCGCGTTGGATGCTTTTTCCGATTCCAACTTTTGTTTCAAACAGTGAGAGAGAAGTTCAGCTCTGCCCATACAGTATTTCTGATGAGAGCCTCTTGATTTTGTTTCGTTTCATGGACTAAGTCTTCTTGGTTTTGTCTCACTTCTTGAATTACAATGTTTTGAGTTTTTTCCATTTTATGCATTGCTCCTTCCTGCATTTGCTTCATTTCAAATATCATTGCTCTCAAGTCATTAATTTTTTCCAGGATAGATTGTCGACTGTCATCACTCACTTGTTCAACAACATGGTTCTCAAATAAATCAATTTCAGTTGACTCGCTTAACGACTGCTTTTTCCCCTTAACGGGTCCAGTCTGTTTCCCACTTTCAATTCAAATTTGTGGGTCTCTTCTTTCTGCAAACGTCAGTCAAGACATTTTCTTTAAGTAAATTTCGGAGTAAGGTGCGGTAAATTTGGCGTTTTGGGATTCCACCAACCTGATTTTCAGAAACGATAAAAGATAATACGGTGTTTGATTTAATAGAAATTACTTTTGTCTTAATTTTGTAATCGAGATTTAATAGGGAAATCGGACACCAATCGCTCGGGTGTGTACTTTCTATTCTCGCAAGGTTTTCTCGATCTATTTTTTGACAAATTCAATTTATCGGACAAATAGGCTTTTCTTTGTTTCTCATAATTTAAAAAAAAAAAAACTTCGATGAATTTGAATTCTTTCTCCATAGATTTTGACCTCTGCATAAATCTCATTGTGCTGGCAAGTAATCCTTCACTTGGAAAAAAAATATTTTTTTAGAATGGTAACTGAAATCGATTTCTTATTTCTTTTTTTAACCTTCATTGGTGATTAACGTCACAGACTTGCCTCTCGTCTTTGCATCATTTTTTCCACTCGTCGGTTTGTTCTTTGAACTTTCAACTGTCAACTGAACGTTTTCCAAAGAAACTTTGATTTTTTTTTGCTGCTTCTTCAGCAGGTTCCGTACGGTAACTAATTCTTGACGTTTCCTTTTTCGTTCATTCGCAGATTTTCTTTGATCAGTCTCGTCTACACTATGCCCGCTTTTGGTGCTCCCATCTGCCACTGCCACTGCCACTTTTATTAATTTTATAGCTACTTTGTAACAAATGTGAAAGTGCTGGTGTTCAAACACATCAATTAGGTGGCAAGTGGGCTCTTGACAAAACATGGCAGTTGGTGGGAGTCTAAATGTTATCTGTTACTATGGCATACTTTTGAAATTTTTGATCCTATTGTTTGCAAGTTTGTGGGTCGCTTCTTTTTACAAATTTGTGCATCTCTTTCTGCAAACCTCAGTCAAGTCATTTTCTTTAATTAAATTTCGGAGTAAGGTGCCATCGGTGCGGTGAATTTGGCGCGCTTTCAGGCGCCTTTCCAGGAGATCGAGTTCTACGTGAGCAGGTGTTTGCCATCGTAGGGGTCTATTTCAGTGGCAATAGCCTGGGCTGTGAGTGCATCAATTAACTGTTGCCTGTCTAAGTCAGTTGTCGTATTATCTCGCTCTACAGCTTCTTGCTCTCTTCGAGCCTGTTGTTGTTGATTAACTGTGGCAGTAGCCAGCATATTTTGGCAATTTACCAAGTTGCCCGTGATATCTTGCATATCTACTCTATGTGCTTGGTCTTCTTGGTTTCGTATGGCAGTTCTATTATTGACGTTAGCCATGGTGTTCCCTAAAGTTCGCTTTCAAAGAATATATTATTACTATAATGCCAATTATCTTTAAACATTATTTTTAATTTTTAATAGTAACTTATGGTTGTGTTAGGTTACATAAGCATTTATTCTTTCGTCAATTATGACTGGTTTTTGTTTGCCTCAATTAATAAACTCAAATGTCATTTAGCGCACACATGCGGATAATTGAGATCTGCTATCTCTATCTTTAGTTTTTTTTGTATCAGATTAACGTCTTCTGTTCTGTGATTTCAAAGAATCAATCTGAAAAAAATAACACTTCTTTTTGCAAATTTGTGGATCGCTTCTTTTTACAAATTTGTGGATGTTTTCTTTCTGCAAACGTCAGTCAAGTCATTTTCTTTAATTAAATTTCGGAGTAAGGTGGTGAATTTGGCGCCCTGGGACTCTACCTACCTGATTTTCAGAAACGATGTAAAAATTGTTTTGCCGGTGTTGCAGTGCAGTTAATTCTAACTTGGTCCATTGTAACGTCGGCAAGAAAACAATTGAAATGCAATTATCTTTGAGTTTTGTTTGGTTTTCCTTTTATTTGTTGATTGATGGTATTATTTTTATTTAATACTAGCACAGGTAGGTGCCCGTGCTTCGCTACGGGATACAGGAGCACACCTATAGTATTCTGTTCCCATCCCAGCTTATTCTTATTCTTTTTTTTTTTTTAATTATAAATCTGGTCACCCTGAGTTGATCTCGTACTATATCGCTTTTTTACTGTCGTCTTTTAAACAGTCGTCGATTTGGCACGAACTGCAGGATGGTGGTGCGGGTGGTGCTGGTGTTTGTTTTTGTCGTTTTAGACTAAAACGACAAAAACAAACACCAGCACGCTAAACGTGAATAACACGTAATTTTCCTTTGTCGTGCCCGGTATTATTGTTAGAATTTATTTTAACGTGAATGA